>JACXGM010014029.1:0-22554 GCA_016801145.1 Umbra pygmaea | reverse complement strand
TGTTAACTCGATGTAAGCCTTTCCCAAACCCCTAACCTAACCTTAACCACTCAGAAACCTTGCTGTTAATTCGATTTAAGCCTTTCCCAAACCCCTAACCTAACCTTAACCACTCAGAAACCTTGCTGTTAACTCGATGTAACTTGTATTTAGGGAGTAAAAAATGATAAAAAGCACGTTTGCAACACGTCTGCATCGCATTGGAATAGAAAACAGAATACATGTAAACTGTCCACCTGGATTCGAACTCGCAATCTTTGGTATGTTAGTCGCATGTTTTAACGCCCGCCCACCATCCCCAACCTACCAACCTGCAAAATCTACGATTTTTGCATTCTGCTACGTCATCATGCGATTCTGTGAAACTGCCACGGATCCTTAACTTCTAAATCCGTGGCAGTGTCACGGAATTTTCGGACATTCCGTGGAACTGCCACGGACTTTGAAGTTAAGTATCCGTGGTAGTATCACGGATTTCTAGGAGATCACGTTGTGTAATGCAGTTGCAGGCGAACGGCTAAAGCGAGTGCACAACGGGTATATTTATATAGCTTATTATGCTCTCACAGTGGCATAAACACTGAAAACAAATATATTTATATATGTAGAACGTACACATAAACTTAAGCACATACCACACTCTTTTCACAACCTAGTAGCTACAGTTGCAGGTGATCAAGTAAATGCAAATGTGCCACAATATCATATATATTACCATGCTCTCACAGCGGCATGGGACGCTGACAGCTAACTAACAAGTACAGAGCGTACGCATAAACTTCCAAACTTCGACAAAACACTTTTCACAACTTGCCTTAAAAACGGTATCTCCCGGACAGCTTTCTCACACAACGTAACAATATTATAATGAACTGCGACTTCCTCCTGTTCACCTGAACCTATATACAGACTGAGAACACCGGCTGCATGTAATCAGTAATGACTACACCTAACATGACTTAACCTAATTAAAGCAGACTATATCTAGGTGAACAGGAGGAAGGCGACATACCTACAATATACATATACATATGCAATAAATAAACAAGTCAACAGTGCATTACACTGGCATTATTCAGAATACAAAGACACCCACAAATAAACATTAAATGCACATGTATCTAAATGAGTCCATGTCTCGGTTCAATGGAACAGGTGTCCCACCCTGGGACACCTGTTACAGTGGCGGCCTGGGGAAACCCTTCACATGGTGACATTTAGACTTTCTGGACTGCATGCATTTTTGGAAACTGTAAACTCTCCTGAATACAAATCTGTTTGAATCACTCAGATGATTTCATCAAAACTGAAGTTACATCATTTTAAATTTGACATAAGTCAAAAAGTGATAACGTCTCTCAAAGATTCCATTCTGTTTCATTCTAATTCTAATGTTACTACGCGTTCTGTGTCGTGGTTAAGAACACAGAGACTTAGTATTCTAAGTATAGTATAGTTAGTATGCCTAAACTTCTGCATATGACTTTAAATCCAGTTTTTTTCCATATCATCGGTCTATGTGAAATTATTTTATTGATTTCTTTTCAATTCCCCCCCTTCCAATCTCCACTAACCCTGCCTTGTTGGCAGCTCCACAACTCCTTGGACAGATGTTGGATGGCAAGGGGGTTCATCCAAACACGTCACTGATTCTTTTTGCACTACTCATCCAACACGGAAGCCTTTAGTCTGATCATTCACGGCATGATTACGTTCACCGACTATCCTTCCGCAATATAATTTACAGGTGCCTGATCTGCACACAAGGTGTCGCTGGAGAGCGATGTGGCAGCATAAATAATCTTGACCTTTCTAACCCAAATCTCGGGCAGCGCTATGCCAATTTGCGCTGCCTCATGCAGAAGTTCCGGTAAAGTCAGACTCGAACCACATAGTCAGGCTCGAACCACTCAGAAACTTAGATGATCTAACAGTAATCATCTTCTTGGCTGGAGATGGTTGAATAGAAAAATTGAGCCCTGTCCCACTCTACCACACTTTCTGTATCTGTTGCCATTGATGGATAGTTTCCAGATACCCTGAACTCGACAATAGCTTCACCAGTGGCCACTTTCAAAGCAGCAGCTTGATTCACCTGATAAAGTTCCATATTGCTTCTTCTTTTTATTAAAGGTCAATCATGTATGGTTAGATATTTCCATTGAATAACAACATCACTTTCACTAACCATTGTACAGCCCCAATTCCGAGAACTTTGGGGACAGTATGGAAAATGAAAAAAGTAATATGAAAATTAAATTCACCCTGTACTATGTTGAAAATATGTAAATTATTAACACATATTGTGTGTTTTACGTTGTGTATTTAATTTATTTTAGAAAATATACACTCATTTCAAATCGGAGTGGTCTGTTCACCACTGTGTAACATCACCTTTTCTTTTAATAACACTTACTAAGCGTTTCAGCACTGAAGACACCAGTTGGTTCAGTTTAGCAAGTGGAATGTTCTCCAATTCATTCATTATGCATGTCTTCAGCTGCGCAACTGTACGGGGCCTTTGTTGCCTTATTTTGCATTTCATAATGCACCACACATGTTTCTGCGTTAATGGTGCCCTCACAGATGTGCAAGTTACCCATGCCATGGGCACTAACACAGCCCGATTCCATGACAGAAGCTGGCTTTTGGACCTGACACTGATAACAACTTGACTCGTCCGACCACAAAACCTGATTCTACTTTGCTACTGTCCTTCTCAGATGAGACCGAGCCTAGAGAAGTCTGCGGTGCTTCTAAACAGTGTTGATGGATGGCTTCTGCTTTTCATAGTAAAGCCTTAACTTGTATCTACGGTTGCAGCGGCGAATGGTGTTGACTGACAAAGGTTTACCACAGTATTCCCAAAATGGCATAAGTAAATTGCAAAAAACTTGAAAAGAAATTGAAAAAAATTGAAATATACTTGAATTTATTTTTACAAAGATCCCAGTCAGGGATTTGAACTTGGAGCCCGAAACACTAGACCACCTTGCCACATGACAAAATGATCCTTACACATCCACATGACCTAGCTCTCAATGACCACACATCTATTTTAATCCTCACCACATCCAGCTGCTGTTAATAGCTGTAGTATATTTGGTCTCAAACTCCCCGCATCTAGATACAGTATTCTATACTGAAACAGATCCATGCACTTATATCCAATTATGTTATATTCTCACCCATTTTATATATTGAACAATGTTTTGTAGGATTAATGTGTACATTTAAAATATTCTGTTCCTAGCATCAACAAATCAATTATAACTCTGCACTCTCAAAAAAAAGGGTTCTAGAATGGTTCTTCTTTGACTCTGAAAGTTCTGGTATGGAGACATTTTTTGAAGTGGCAATGGTTCTTAAATTTCTACAGAATTGTCTGACCTATTATAGCATGATTAGTTTCACATGTTACCTCCTTACACTACAGTATTGTCTATGGTGGTGCAGTGGTTACTACATTGGTAATATATTTCCAGTGGCCTGGGTTCAATACCACAATTTTTACATTTTCATTTCATCACTTATTAATGCTCACAAAGTATAAGTTGATCAGTTTGTACAGACAGCCAGATTGACAGTATCTTCTGATTGATTCACTAGTTGGAGCTTTTCGATTACCCCAAAATGTTTTAAAGTTATCGTCTGTGGATAGTAATTGTACAACTATTATTTAGGCCCCCAATTTTAGTCCGGATATGTAGTATATTGTTTATGTTATACACAAGTAGAACCATTGTCTAACCGCAGTTAGCTTGAAACACAATGGTGTTTCTCACCACTATGGTAGTCATTTTCTTTTGTAGGATCAGGAAGGGAATTCCCACAATATTCCCATACAGAAATCTAACATATGGCCATATTCTGCCATATATAGGAAAAATCTGAACATATATTTGAAAATATATTACCATATACTGTATGTTAATTACATATTTAAATACAGAAATCTAATATATAGCCATATATAGCTATACATATGAAAAATCTTTACATATATTAGAAAATATATAACCATATATTTTGATTACAAATTTGATTTACAAAATGAGGAATTATATGTCATATAACATGTTTGTATATTTCGACAAATATGTACATATATGTAATGATGTTTCCACCATATATGCCGATATCTGATATATAAGAATACATACCTATATGGCCATATTTTAGATTCCCGTATGGGATACATTTAAAAAAGATTTTACCAAATATTTAATTGACAGACATGTAATACCCCTACTTATCATGACATCTCACACATAAGCATTCATTCTTGTTTATACTTGTAGACAAACTGCTTTAATTGTTGGATATTTCAAAAATTTTCAACAAATCAAAAACTGATTTACAATTCAGCTATTTACTATTCAGCCCCTTTACTTTCAGTGCAGTAAACTCTCTCCAGAAGTTCAGTGAGGATCTTTGAATGATCCAATGTTGACCTAAATGACTAATGATGATAAATAGAATCCACCTGTGTGTAATCAAGTCTCTGTATAAATGCACCTGCTCTGTGATAGTCTCAGAGGTCCGTTGACAGCACAGAGAGCATCATGAAGAACAAGGAACACACCAGGCAGGTCCAAGATACTGTTGTGGAGAAGTTTAAAGCCGGATTTGGATACAGAAAGATTTACCAAGCTTTAAACATCCCAAGGAGCACTGTGCAAGCGATAATATTGAAATGTAAGGAGCACCAGACCACTGCAAATCTACCAAGACCCGGCCGTCCCTCTAAACTTTCAGCTCATACAAGGAGAAGACTGATCAGAGATGCAGCCAAGAGGCCCATGATCACTCTGGATGAACTGCAGAGATCTACAGCTGAGGTGGGCGAGTCTGTCCAGAGGACAACAATCAGTCGTATACTGCACAAATATGGCCTTTATGGAAGAGTGGCAAGAAGAAAGACATTTCTGAAAGATATCCATAAAAAGTGTTGTTTAAAGTTTGCCACAAACCACCTGGGAGACAAACCAAATATGTGGAAGAAGGTGCTCTGGTCAGATGAAACCAAAATCGAACTTTTTGGCAACAATGCAAAACGTTATGTTTGGCATAAAAACAACACAGCTCATCACCCTGAACACACCATCCCCACTGTCAAACATGGTGGTGGGAGCATCATGGTTTGGGCCTACTTTTTTTTCAGCAGGGACAGGGAAGATGGTTAAAATGGATGGGAAGATGGATGGAGCCAAATACAGGACCATTCTGGAAGAAAACCTGATGGAGTCTGTAAAAGACCTGAGACTTGGACGGAGATTTGTCTTCCAACAAGACAATGATCCAAAACATAAAGCAAAATCTACAATGGAATGGTTCACAGATAAACATATCCAGGTGTTAGAATGGCCAAGTCAAAGTCCAGGCCTGAATCCAATCGAGAATCTGTGGAAAGAACTGAAAACTGCTGTTCACAAACGCTCTCCATCCAACCTCACTGAGCTCGAGCTGTTTTGCAAGGAGGAATGGGCAAAAATTTCAGTCTCTCGATGTGCAAAACTGATAGAAACATACCCCAAGCGACTTACAGCTGTAATCGCAGCAAAGGTTGGCAAAAGTTGGCACTACCAAGTGAATAATTTTGCACGCCCAATTTTTTAGTTTTTTATTTGTTAAAAAGGTTTGGAATATCCAATACATTTTGATCCACTTCATGATTGTGTCCGACTTGTTGTTGATTCTTCACAAAAAACTACAGTTTCATATCTTTATGTTTGAAGCCTGAAATGTGGCAAAAGGTCGAAAAGTTCAAGGGGGCTGAATACTTTCGCATGGCACTGTACATAGAACACTAATACACACAGACCTACACGCAACAGTGTCTGAGAGCTATCAAACACTCAAACATACCTTAAATAGAAATACAACTGCAGCCTCGATAATTGATAGAGATCTATAAGATGAACAGAGACGTGATACATTCATGTGGTACAAATTATGGGAAAACAGATAATAAACATAAACCCACATATCAGGTTTGTCTACTCCACTTCACCAGGAGGGGCAATTGTCACACTACCTGGTATCCGTAACTAAAACCATCCTACCTGGTACCCCTAACTAAAACCATCAAACCTGGCAACCCTGACTAAAATCATCCTACATGGTATCCGTAACTAAAACCATCCTACCTGGTATCCGTAACTAAAACCATCCTACCTGGTACCCCTAACTAAAACCATCAAACCTGGCAACCCTGACTTAAACCATCCTACATGGTATCCTTAACTAAAACCATCCTACCTGGTATCCGTAACTAAAACCATCCTACCTGGTACCCCTAACTAAAACCATCAAACCTGGCAACCCTGACTTAAACCATCCTAAATGGTATCCGTAACTAAAACCATCCTGCCTGGTACCCCTAACTAAAACCATCAAACCTGGCAACCCTGACTTAAACCATCCTACATGGTATCCGTAACTAAAACCATCCTACCTGGTACCCCTAACTAAAACCATCAAACCTGGCAACCCTGACTTAAACCATCCTACATGTCATCCCTTACTAAAACCCTTTTACCTGACACCCCTTATTAAAAAAACATCCTAGCTGGTACCAATTATTCAAAAAAGGAAAGTTTATCTTTATATAGCTTTTTTACAGTTCTTTTTAATTTGATTAAATTCATAATGGTCTGTTACACAGTTAGTAAATTACCAGCGAAACGCTATCAAAACATGTAAAATATGTGCGAGTCACGTTTGATAATGTTATACTCATTCCGTTGCAGTCATTACCTCAACCTCCTCCTCCCCAATTAAGGTGCTATCAACCACCTCTTCTTTGTCTTTAACTCCCCTGGTGGGTCTTATTTGTGTTTTGCCAATGATAAGTAGAGAAAGACAGAGAAATGACGTGGCTTGGCCCCTGGAATCAGAAGCAACTACTCTCAGAAAGCTTTCCTCAGAAGGAGGATTGCTGGCGGCTTCCTGAGCAGCTAAATGGACATAAAGATCCGTTCCAAACAGGGGCCTCCTTCAACTGTCTACCTCCCTCCTTTCCCATGGCTGTCATCAACAGACCACATTGTTTTTGAACAATCGCTGCTAATTTGCCATCTGGTCGGTGTGTCTTTGTTGTGTGGCGCGAGGTGGGAGGCAGTAGTCCAGGATAATAAGGAGTCCTCTCAGAGATGCACTGGTCTGGACGGAGGAGGGGACAGCAAGCGAACAGAATGAGGAGCTGAGCTACAGAAGAGAAGACAGGGAGCTGTCCAGTCTTTTAATCATCACTCCTCTCTTTGGCCCTTTCGCTTTATTTCTCCCCCTCCTCTTTCTTGGAGGTGCTGGTCTGAACTAATGACAGGAGAGGAGAGACTGGCATGGAGGCGATGGAGCATGGGGCGGTTAGAAAACCGTGAGTTTTAGCAGAATCCTTTCCTTCCTCAACCTGCCCATAGCTGTCTGTCTTTGGGGGAATGTGGAGTGATGTCACTCAACATGAACACCTGCCTACTCGCCAATCTCCCCCCAAAAAATCTCCCCCTCCTCCATACCTCCCTCCCCCATCTCAACCAACCATCTTTCCAACCCTGTAACTAGACTGAGGTAATGATTAGTTGCGATGCTTCAGCCTGCATTTCGCACGGCGTTCAATAGCTGGGTGTTGTGTTGCCTGGCAGAGCATCCTGCACTGCCTGTGTATAGTGGATAGAAGTCAGAGAAGCCCTAGGGTACAGCACAACCACTACTGCATTATTGACAAGTGTATCTTTCAGCCATCAGAAGATCTTGTGTGTCTAAAATAGTGTTACAAGCTGCTGTAGATAGAAACGAGAAAGAAAAAATACTGACCACAACTGAATTTTGGGAATCAGCTATAACCTGTTTCGTCAACAAATTCTGGGTAACAGACGATATCAACCATGTATTATTAGCAATACATGGCAAAGAAAATGGTTAGTGCATGATCAGAAATAGCCCACCTGTAATTTAAGCTATATTAGTGGAAAACATAAATACACCTGTTGGAACAGTAAGGAAAATAGGCCATAAAAGCAACAAATAATAAAAAAATATACAATTTTTTTAAATACAATTTTAATACAAATATTGATCTCTTGATATATTTGCTATGTAACACTTTCTGCTTGCTCCATCTTAACTACGTATAATATTTATAAGCCCAATTATCCATCACAATTTTATTTGATTCTTAGGACTTCTGCATAGTTTAGGAATTCTTTATTTCTAAGTATTGATGGTGTCGAAGGCCTCAAGGGGAAATGTTTTTGTAATGTGTAAACACATCCAAAAAAAGACAAACTAATAATATAGTTTAACTGTACATTGAATGGCATCCCATTCCAAAATGTGTTCACAATTGCTATAATTAGAGGTGGGCAAAATTAAGAGTACCCTACTGGGTTCACCAGAAGTTTTGGGAAGTTCGCAGATACAACCCAACTTACCTGGTAAGGGGAGTTAACTAATTACTTACCACTGACCATAACTAATCATTTTTTACTCTTTGTTTCCATTTCATATATCACTGGTGAACTTGTTTTAGATGGTTTTAGATGGTCATTTTGGTCTTAATAAGGAACTTCCCAATATTTGTGAAAGTACCTTTCACAAATTTTAGCTATAACATTGCATACTGAAGTGATTATAAACAAGAGTGTTTCAGGCAACCATGAAAAAACAAATCTCAGGAATCATTGAATATTTTACTCATAACTCATTAATCAGTTAGGATGAATCAGAATTATTTAAATTCTGGCTTATGTTTGACCACCAAAGGGCCAGCCAATGTTACAGATAATATTACTCAGTTTTATGATGTGTGGACAGAGTCATAACCTGTAAAATTATTTGGCATTCGCGCAAGGTCGCACCTGCTCATTCTGAGTGACAGGGCTACCTGATGAAAGAGAAAGTAAAATAATTACTTCTTCATTGTCCCTCTTTATTTATATACTGTATTGCATGCCAAACCAATCAGAAACAAATAGTAAACATTGCCACAACCCAAACCTTTTTTGTGAATCATAGGTAATTATGATAATCTGATTATTTCATTCTCAACAAAAACAAAAAAAATTCTCAAAACGTCTGAGACATCTCCCAAGAAACGTACACCGTTGTCACATTCAATATATATTTTATAGACAAAATATTAAGGGATATCAGTCAAAAAATACAATGAACTGCAGCAAATCAATCCAATCCTTGCTAACATGTAAGCCACCCAATCCAAGCCTGTGTGGTGGAATGAAACAATGGAAAATGTACATTACATGTCAATGCACTAGTTTAATTGGCCTGTAGAGAGACATGATGCACCACGTTGACAGGGATCGGATAAGAGAAAAGTGTCCTAGATCTGGATTCTGACACACTTTTATTGTTAACGAATGTTAGCTACGTTGTGTTTTTTCAAGGATCCCAGGTTCTTACTGCAGAGTTGTGAAGGAGGACAATTTTGGATCTCTACCCTAATAAAGGGGTTGGTATGATATTGCATCCCTCTATGTATGGGGCGAATCAAGACGTCTTGACTTTTCTTTGTAATGTTGTCACATCTGTCAACTGAGTGGGGAGAAACAAGCCTGCAGATATGCAGTCTGCTCGGAAAGGGCACGTTTTCCTTATGTATTTAGCGTTGAGCCGGGGTGGTAAACAGTGGCTGTTGGACTCAGGTCTTGAGTGTGGCAAACATCTGTTACATTGTATGAAAAAAGTAAGGTCAATAACAGGAACATGGCATCCCTTATTTCACCCAGCTTCCAACAACATTGCTTCAATAACGATGGAAGCCTCACGTCATCACACTCTCCCTTAGCAACAGTTACACTTCAAAAGAAGCCATTTTTCAAGCCGAGCAAATAGTGACCACTGCTGCTATCCTCAAAGGAGAGCACACCATTTTGCAAAACAACCTCAAATGAATGGGAAAAGCAGTCAAACATTCAATTTCCAACAATAAGCTGCCCAAGCCACTCTAATAATATGACAGAAGATCCCAATCATCAAAATATGAAAACAACCACTGCAGCAAGCATGCTATTAGGGCCCCCTGACTTGAATCTGGTATAAAGTGGTACACTGGTGAAAAAGGGTCAACTGGAAAAGAACCCACACCAGAAATTAATTGTAAGGACATCTCCAGAACATCTGGAACGTGTGTAAAATGTGTCCCCGATTTACTGGGTTGTCTCATTAGTTTACAGGAGGGTTAACTAGGACACCGAGAGACAATTTAGGCATAGTGGAAGCAGAATACCTGACACAGCAACATGAGACAAGGAAAGACAACAGCATAATGTGTAATGGTGTTGAGCCTCAGGATGTGATGCATACACTCTCCAATTAACACACTGTTAATATGAATAGGGCCATGGAGGAAGACTGCAAAACGAGCAAAACCGTGTTGGCCATCTCCTTTCATTGCCTTCCAGTCTGCCTGCATCCATAATGGCACCCTATTTCCTATGTAGTGCACTACATTTGACACAAATTGTACTGTGAAATGGCATTGTCATCCAGTCACTTGATGAGTGATTCACACACTCCAGCCTACAGTGCACCTGTCCACATTTGCAATACGGACATTTAGATTATGTTGAAAACAATCTTCAAAGAAACATACCTGAAAAACATATTCCATACTTTGAGTCCATAATGAGGAACATTCTTGAACATTTTTTTCTATGTAGGAAGTTTCTAAACCTACTGAAGATACCAACAGGTCGGACAGCATATTAGCATTTACATGTCAAAAGCATTCTTATTAAATGTGTCATATTGAATTACCTGCTGTATAAGCCAGGAAGGCAGCGGTTATTATTCATAGGATGCAAACGTTTTGATTTACAAAACGCATTGTGTGTAAATTAGGCCAGATTAGAGATGTAGGTCAATAAATATTTTGTGGCGGCAGAGCGGTGTTTAACAAGCTGTATACAGTGCGGCATAACTGTGCAAATACATGCAAATATGTGAACCTACAGTTTCAGGTATTTTGCAGATCGTTCTGGTCATTGGCAGCAGAGAACTGGAAGGGATTAAAGCCAAAGGAGGTGTTGGCTTTCGGGGAAACTAATGATATATGCCTGCTGGAGAACAGGCTATTGGTGGGTGTTGCTATAGTTACAAATGAGCTGAGATAGGGATTTACCTAGCAGGGTCTTATAGATGAGCTGATACCAGTGGGTTTGAGTCAAGTGTGTAGAAAGGGACAGCCAACGAGAGCATAGAGGTCGCATTGGTGGGTATTACATGGGGTAATTGTGTCAAAACGGATGGCACTGTAATAAAATGAATCTAATTTGTTCAGGAGAGATTTGGAAGGTATTTAATCAATGACCACCAAAGTCGAGAATAGTGTAGTATGGTCATTTTCACCAGGGCGTGTTTAGTAGCATAAGTGAAGAGGGCATTGTTGTGGAACAGGAAGGCAATCCTGGATTCGATTTTAGACTGGAGGTGGTTGATGTGGGTCTGGAAAGGCAGTAAGCAGCCTAACAAGAAACAAAGATTTGTGTAGGTGTTGATATACTATAGTTTAGAACCATCCAAGGTGGTGATGCTAGTTTGGTTAGTTAACACAGTGTTGAATGAAGGGCCAGATGTATATAGAATGTCATCTGCTTAGAGGTGGATCAGAAACTCACCAGCAGCAAGAGCAAAATCACTGAGACAGTTGCAATAAAAATGATTCAACCCCCAATGCAAATCGGCTTGGTAGCATCCGGCACTGAGGTTTCGGTGAGCACATTAAGGCGCGTACTAAACGCAGAAGGTTTCCATGCCAGATCTCCAAGCAGTACACCACTACTGACCCAAAAGCAAAAGAAAGGTCAGGTCCAATATGCTCAAATTCATATGAATATCAAGGTCACCTGACTTGAACCCCATTGAAAATCTCTATTGGGATTTGAAGAACGCAGTTGCAGCATGCAAACCCAAGAATATTACTGAACTAAATGCCATCTTTCATGAGGAATGGGCTAAGATTCCTCAGGAATGCTGTCGGAGGCTGATGTCTGTCTATGCATCTCATTTGTAGCAGGTCATAACAGCAAAAGGGTGCTCTACTAAGTACTAAAGATGCTTACCATGAAGGGGTTGAATAATTTTGAGACTGGAGAAGTCCTTATTCTTTGCATTTTTAGTTGATTTTGGGGAAACCACTTAAAGCATTTATTTTGTTGAGCTATTTCAATTGCTTCTGTATGATTTGTTCATTGCATACAGCTGAAAGTCCATAAATGTTCACAATAAACCTGATTTGCAATGGGGGCTGAATAATGTTAATTAAAGCTTTATATATGGAGAATAGAGTTGGCCTGAGAATTGAACCCTGTGGCACACCCATAGAGAAAGCCAGAGGTCCAGACAGCAAACCCTCTGATTTTACACACTGAAACCTATCTAAAAAATCGAGAACCAGGCAAGGCAGTCCTCTGAAAAGCCAATGCTATTGAGTCTGCCAATGAGAAGCTGGTGATTAACAGAGTCAAATGCCTTGGCTTAATCGATAATGATGCCTGCACAATAGTGTTAACTGTAGTGTTAATTTTAGCATTTTTTTCTCAGGGAAAATCATCTGTGTTCTATTTGTCACAATACTGTAGATATTGACATTTTTACCTTATTGAAGGTACACAGCAAATTCTCCATGTGGACTCATATAGACACTAAACCAGTGTTAAGTGATAATACTGGGTAGTGTTAAACCATTTGGTTTTACACCACCCAGTGTTATCATTTAACAATAACATCATTGGTTCAGTGGTGGCATGTTGAATGTTATTTGTTGATTAAAATATACTGGTTGTAAAGTTGAAATATTAGATGTGTGGCAGGCTTGGTGCACAAAAAAGAATACCAGTGCCATAGACTGAAAAAACTTCCAATGATGGTAAGCCATAATAGGTTTTTACTGATACAGAAAGTGCTGTTGTAGGTTTTATAATGTTGTACTAGCTACGGCCTGCCATCAATTCAGAGAGATTCTGGGGAAGAACTTGTTCATACCTTCTGATCATTGTGAAGCCACAGATTTACAGTGCAAACACGTTGTGAACAGAGTCAGTAGAGCAAGGCTCTGAGTTATGGCAGGCCTTGCATCCTAACAAACACTGAAGATAGAGGTCATCTGCCGTGTGATTTAATTTGTTCCCCTGACAGCCTGACGTCTGTTGACAGGTCGTACCCTAGAAGGTGGTCTCCAGTCTGAACATTAACCAGGCCTTTTTTTGACAGGTCTGAGTAACAGGACCATCTACTGTATTTAATCTCACAATGTATTTAAAGATACATGGACTTTGACTGAATAGTTTGTTTGGAAGCAATCATTACCAAAAAGTGATTTGATACCTTTTGTAGAAACATAATTTGGATTTACAAGCACACCAAACAATGGAGTGCATAGTGGATTTGTTTCTACCCCACTGGTCCTTAAAGGCCCTGGCCAGGGGTGGTAGGAGAGGGAGGGCCAGATCCAAGGATCATAGGATCCTTTGCTAATTGAGGGGTTAAAATTCGCGTACATCCCAAATAAGACCTTACAGTATATTCCATATATTCCACCACATTTTATTAGAACCCTATGGGCCCAGTCAAAAGTAATGTACTACTTAGGGAAACAGGGTGTTATTTAGGAAGCAGCAGAGGGCCTGAAAAAGCTGAGGGGATAGTTCCTCCCTCCACAGTCACACAGACGAGGCGTCACGCAGTGTGACATGGGAGACGCTGTGTGAAGCTTTCTGCTCAGCATTAATCCAAGACTTTACAGCTTAACTCTTAAATTGATGTCAATCTTCCACACACCATCGTATGTAAATGACGAGTACTTCTTAGATTCTGACAGACTGGCAGATGGGATTAGATGGGGAGGAAATGTATTGCAGTATGACAATTAGTCATGTATATACCAGAGAGTTGGACTCTTCTGTTGGAGTAATTGCCTCGTGTTGTGATAGCTGGAACTAGGCAAGTGTGTGCACTGGGCTGGAACAAAATATGCTACTATCTCTGGCATTTTTGTTGCACTCGTTTCCAAATGTTTTTTTGACAGTTAAAATTAATTTAGTGTAAAAATTGGGAAAAATCACAAAATTAATTTAGGGTGTAATAGTATTATATTAAAAAATATTATATTAAAAAATTGTAATAACAATTACATGTTACCCATTTCTTGTTGTAACTAACAAAGAAATAACTGTAGTAACAACAGATATCTAACTAGCACAGTAATAATAAAATACATAAGAGTGGTTGTTGTGGTATCAGATTTAACCGTATACAAGAACACAGTATATGTGAAATTAGATATTGCTTGTTAAATGTTTTGTAACTACTTTGAAAGTCCTCTCTCAATAAGCATTTTAATTACGCAGACCACAATAACACATGGTGTCACAAATATCTACCCTAAATGGAATACCATAGCATTTTTGTGTTGACAACTGGCTCACAGGGCATACATTCTATTTATGTAGGATAATTGGTATTACTGTACATATATGCATAGGAAGACTGACACTCTGGTTTTACCTCCTGAGACCAAAAAATGTCATGGATTAATTAGATATTAACAGATATTCATTAGTGACTTTTCAAAAGTTACAAAAACTAAAACAATTACAAACAATATTGTAACATAATGAAACAAAATAATCCCCTAATGTATATTGTTACCCTAATGATATGAACGAAACAGTTATTGAAACTAGTTGTTTTGTTCGGGTGTAGAAATGTCTAAACACATCAAACCGCCATTCAGCAACTATTCACCAAGATCAACGATTTAACTGCAGGCTAAGTGGCGACCTGAGACAAGGAACTAGCTGTTTGCTGAAGGCGCAGTCAGCGAGCAGCCTGTAGGGATGTGGCTGAGATGCGGTTGAGATGCGGTTGGAGGACAACAGCTTGAACTGTTGAGGGCCCAGTGAAGGAGGAACGGCTGTTTGAACACAGCATCAAGTGGATGTTAATTGGCGGGCCTCGCTCCCACTAGTTGAACTTCCTTAACCCCCCATTCCCACCGCACCCCCCCCCCCCTTTAAGGAAAAGAAAAGCCACATTCCTCCCATTAGTTATCTGCTCTGCTGACAGCCCCAGTGGCCCATGGAGAACTCCTCCTGCAGCCGGTCCTCTCCGGGGGGGGGGTGGGTGTTTACATAACACTGATTGGGAGCGCCTCACCCTGCCCTTTTACCCTCTTCTCCCTCTCTCTTCCATCCCTCCTCCCCTGCACCATACCCCACTGTAGTTTCAATAAACCCCTCTCTTCCTCCACCCCTCTCTGTCCCTCACACGCTCCGCTCCCTCTGCTCCCTCCCCTCCAGAGCTCTCAGCGCCTGGCCTATTCCAGCCCACTGCTGGGCCACGGAGCCAGCGGAAGCCCCTGCACAGGGGACGTAAATCACTCATGATTTTTACAAACCCTCCTTAAGAACCACCGAGGGCTCTCGTGTGTTTCAGGGGTGAACCCGGCAACAGTCTGGCTCAGACTAGGAGTTTTTATTTAGCGGAATAAGTGACTTTTGTTCTGGGTGCTTGGGTAGGATCTGGTGTGTGTTTTGTAAAGCCTGAGTGAGTGACCCTTTAATAAAGGGATTTACTGTTGCTAGGCATAAAGATTGTTCTCATCAACTGGAGGAATAAAAGCGACATCCATAACTCTTGACATCTCTGCTCGCTCAGGAGGATTATATTCCATGTGCCTCATGACATCCATTTTATTAAGCATCATGTCAAACAAATTGCCCTAATCACTCAAATATGAACTCAGTAATGATGATTGATATTCCTGGCATTAATACAACAGAATCTGTGTACTGTGTACTGACTTCTGCTGACGCAAAGTCCTCCCTCTGACCCCCGCTGTGATGAGTGGATGTCCATGTCTTGAATCGTCTGACCTAATACACTATAGCAGGCTTTATTATACACCTGAGAGGTGTTTCCCACATTTATGACCTTGATGAGGACAAACATTATGTTTTAGAAGGCTCTTTTCTGCAGTTCAACCAATCCAGTAAATGTGAAGGAGCTGAGAGAAAGTGTCACCTTGGTGAAGTAGAAGTTGCATCACGATTTTCTTGTTCCATTTCCCCTAAAGTACGAGTGTCCTGTAATGGGGTGTGCCACAGGGAGTGGGTGTAGACTGGGACAACAGCTACAACAAACTTGTCTGTTGGGACTTGTAACAGGTATTGCAATCATGAGCAATACGCAAACAGATAATCTATTTACAGTACCCCATGTGCTCAACCTAATCACGTAATACTTGCACGATCTTTGCAAACATTGGCAAAGCAGGAAATAGGCAGGCAGTCAATGGAGTGTTCTCTGTCAGCAACCAGGCGATGATATGGCTGCATAAATATGATAATTACATCATCACAACAAAGGTTGCTAGACTTGTGGTTAAAACAAATGTGTTGATTGCTTCTGTACTCTGCTGAGAAAGTCATAGCCTAAATGAGCAGATTGCTTTGACCACAACCTATCATGGTTCCAAATGTGCCAAATCATTTGATTATAAGATAAATTAATTTTTTACTTATTTATTTAAATTACATTTTTAAAACGTATAATGAAATATTTTAAACCTAGCATGTTTTGTGGGCGTGTGACTGAGAGAATGTGAGGGGCAGAGAATGAGAGATTCAGCAGCCCATTATCACGGCTAAGTGTGTAATAGACACGCTGGTCCAGCGTGTCAGTGTGACGCTAAGACTCACCCAAGCGTGTAATACACACGCGGGCTCGGCTTTCCATAAGCGTGTAATACACACGCTAATTGAGCCTCGCCGGGGACGAAACCGCTCCCGTTATCGCGATGTAAGCCTAACATTAACCACTCAGAACCCTTGCGTTATCTCGATGTAAGCCTTAACCAAACCCATACCCTAACCTTAACCACTCAGAACCCTTGCCTTTAGTCGATCTAAGCCTAACCTTAACCACCTTGCAGTTAATGTCTGCATCGCGCAGGAATAGTGAGTAAAAAAGTATGTGTGCAACATGTCTGCATCGCGCTGGAATAAAAAACATTTTATATGCAAAGCGTCCACTTGGATTTGAACTCGGAAACTCCGGGATGTAAGTCGCGGGTTTATACCCCGTCCACCATCCCCAGCCTACCAACTTGCTTAACCTACGCAATTCACACTCCGCTACGTCACCATGCGATTGGATTAGTATCGCCTCCTGCTGGTAGAGTACCTTCGTAATGCGTGTGATATTCACGCCTTGTCGAGGCAAAGCGTGACATTGACCCGCAAAACCCGATGGACCAGCGTGTGTATTACACGCCTGGCCGTGATACAGGGTTGATGTCAGAGATGTTGAGAGAATTCTGCTCCCAGGTTGTCTCCAGCTGTGCAGTACTACTTGTAATTTTATCAGGAAGTGGTTGCAAAAAGCTGGCTTAAGACCCCCAACAGTGCCAGGCAGCACCTTCACACCCAAACATCACTGCAGCACTGCACAGCGAGCCCAGTGAACACACGCTACCTCCACCACCAAAAGCCTTAGTACAACTGACCCACTCGGTCTCTAACACACAGGTAGCCCAATTATCCTTACTGGTCTTATAACTAATCAGATCAGCTCTGCTGCCATTAACTGCTTACTGCTCCTGGTTTTCCAACAGCAATAGAGCTTAGACAGTGTTTTATTAATGTATTGTACTTACAATGGCCACCACGAAGAGAAAACAGTAACCAAGGGCTGCCTCTGAGTTAAACTCGTACAGTATGTTAATATTACAATTATCAGTTGTAATCCATGTTGTTCCAATATGTCCTTTTGTGTTGTTGCAGTTGACCTTTATTGATGGAGCCATTGGAATATTCGACAATGTTTCCATCAACATAAACGTTAATTAATTAATTAGAAACAACTGATTAATTAGAAACACCTGTGTGACAAATGTCGCAATATTTATGCTCACATTAAATGGGGAAATGGAACTCTGAAAGTGCTGTTATTTTTAGTTTGTAAAATATATATGTGGAAATTGACAGAATTAAAATGTGACAGTCTATACTGTTTTTGCATTTTTTACTTTGCAGTCCCAATACTTATGGAAGGCACTGTTATCTTAAAAGGGTCAGTGCTAGGATGATGTGTTGGATTTTCCAAGGAGCACACCAATTTTAGCAGGAACAAGACAAGTGAAATAAGTGCTTTGCTTATTGCTAAAACAAACAGTGCCATGCCAGGTTAAAGCCCTCACTGGCCTTGAAAGGGTGTGATTGAATAGGAGTTTCAGGAGATTGACTCTCTGAGGGAGATATTTTTGTATTATTGTGCTAAAAAAGGGAGCGCCAAACATGATGGTAGCATGCAGTCTGAATGTGCATGCTGGTACATTCAGCAGCATGACAGCAGTCGGCAAACACAGCGCTTGTTAACCGAATCCTGACCAGGATCCCCAAGGAGAAACACAACAGCCAATCACAGGCAAGGGTAGCCATGCCTCGGACATTCCTTAGGAATGGCACAAAGCACAATTTCAGACACATTTCCACTAATGTTGGTGCAGAGGTCTACAGCAAAAAAATTTTTTTTACTTTTTTAACCTTAATCAGTATTGTCTCAGTAAGTCTAATGAAAGAAAAAACTGATTAGCCTACAGAACTTGAAATTCATTACACTTATGTACACTTAGGTAGATAAATATTTGGACATTAACTAAGCTGCCTACCACTGCATATTTTGTAATTAAATAATGAATATGACCTGAAAGTGCAGACATTCACTGGTAATTTGAGTGTATTTACAATATATCCAAATCAAGTGAGCGGTGTAGGATTTACAGAAGAGCACTTTTTACATGTGTTCATATGTGGTCACCTTTTAATATAAAAAAATTAGAGGCAAAAAACATTTTAAAAACTCTGTACAGTTTTGGAACAAAATCCTATGAGACAAAGATCAAGTTGTTCCAGAATGATGAGAAGTGTACGGAGAAGGTAAGGAGCTGCTCACAATCCCATTCATTTAGTGTTAGGGCATGAGCATGAATGGCTGCCAATTGGAACTGATGATGATTTTATGTGACTGCTGAGTGCTGACAAATGAAACAGGATGAGTTCTGAAGTTCATTTCATTTTGAATTCTGAAGTTTCAGCCTAATTCTGCAAAACTGATTGGGCCGTGCAGATGGAAAATGACACAAAGCATGTTGAGAAAGCAACCCATTACTGTAAGGCAAAGAAGTGGAATGTTCTGCAATGTCCAAGTCAATCACCTGACCTGAATTCAATTGAGCATGTATTTCACTTGCAGAAGGCAAACCTTAAGGACAAGAACAAGCAGGAACTGAAGACAGCTGCTATAAAGGCCTGGCAGAGCTTCACCGGGGAAGAAACCCATCATCTGGCGATGTCTGTGGGTTCCACACTTTAGGCAGTTGTTGACTGCAAAGGATTTACAACCAGTTATTAAAACTCACAATTTAATTCATGATTATGTTCAAATCCTTTTGAATCCCTAAATGGTATTTGAAGTTTTACCTAATAAACGGCTTACATTTTTGAAGGTAAACGTTTGTTTTGAAATTGATGCATGCAACACATTCCAAACAAATTGGGACAAGGGCAATATAGACAAATAGCACAAGTTGAAATAACAAGGTGATGTGAAACAGTTCATGCATTTCACATTCTACAGTCATGGTCAAAAGTTCTGAGAATGTCACAAGTATTGGTCTCCACTAAGATGGCTGCTTCAGTGTTATTAGATATTTTTGTCAGTAGTTACTATGGTATACTGAAGAATAATTACAAGCATTCCTTGACATAAATGTCAAAGGCTTTTATTGACAATTACATTAAATTTATGCAAAGAGTCAATATTTGCATGGTTCACCCTTCTTTTCAATACCTCCGCAATCCGCCCTGGCATGCTGTCGATTAACTTCTGGGCCACATCCTGATTGATGGCATTATTGCATGATCAGTGCTTGGAATTTTATCAGAATTTATGTGTTTTTGTTTGTCCACCCTCTTCTTGAGGATCAACCACAAGTTCTCAATGGGATTAAGGTCTGGGTAGTTTGGACCCCAAATTTCTATGTTTTGTTCCCCGACCCACTTAGTTATCACTTTTGCATTATGGCAAGATGCACTCACACCTGCCTGCTGTTGCCATTCCTGGGCAAACTCTGCACTGGTGGTGCCCTGATCCCACAGCTGAATCAACTTTTGGAGACGGTCCTGGCACTTACTGGACTTTTTTGTGTGCCCTGACGCCTTCTTCACAACACTTGAACCTCTTATCCTTGAAGTTCTTGATGATCCGATAAATGGTTGATTTAGGTGCAATCTTACTAGCAGCAATATCCTTGCCTTCTTTGTGCAAAGCAATGTTGACGGCACGTGTTTCCTTGCAGGTAACCATGGTTAACAGAGGAAGAACAATGATTTCAAGCAACACCCTCCTTTCAAAGCTTCCAGTCTGTTGTTTTAACTCAATCAGCATGACAGAGTGATCTCCAGCCTTGTCCTCGTCAACACTCTCACCTGTGTTATCGAGACAAAAACTGACATGATGGCGGCTGGTCCTTCTGTACCAGCAGGATAAACGCCTCTTGTGCCTGATGCAAATCTAAAATGGGTAGGTCTAAAGTAGCTACATTAATCATAGGTGTGGTTCGGGCATCTTTTACAAAATCTAAATCCCCCAGGAGCGCAAGTTCATTCCCTAATTTACTAACGCGCATCTGTGGAGGGATTAGTCCACTGTGTGTTGGGTGCAAAATTGGAATGATACAAAAAGTCAATTTCACTGGGTGCAAGATAGGGCAATGTGTCTTTTTCAGGGACGTCCATGGAATTTCCAGCAGGACAAAGTCAAACCACATTCTGCCTGGATTACAAGTATATGTTTTCATGAGCAGAGAATATGGGTGCTAGCTTGGCCTGCCCGCAGTCCTGACCTCTCTCCGATTGAGAATGTGTGGTGCATTATGAAGCACAAAATAAGGCAATGATGTTGCACAGCTAAGGACATGCATAATGGATGAATGGGGGGAATTTCCACTTGCTAAACTGAACCAACTGGTGTCTTCAGTGCCAAAAAGCTTAATAAATGCTATATAAACAAAAGGTGATGTTACACAGTGGTAAAAAGTCGACTGGCCCAGTTTTTTTGGAATCTGTTGCAGTCATCAGATTAAAAATCTGTGTATATTATTAAAAATGTATTAAATTCCCATAGTGAAACATCAAATGGGTTATTAATGTGTTTTCAATATAGTAGAGTGTGAATTGTATTTTCAAACAACTATTTTTGTTAGTTGTTTGGCATTTTCCATACTATCACATCTTTTTCGGAATTGTGGTTTTAAATACTCTGAAATTACAGCTAAAAGTCTGCACATTCACCTCATATCCTTGATATTTCAACTCCAATATGCTATGATAGACAGATGAAATGTCAATAACGTATCTATGTCCAAATATGTATAAACTCTCTGTATCCATTTACTTACCTATTTTTGTGACAGCAGGTCTAATAGACGCTCATTTAACCGTTCCAATTATTTCTATGAAATGAGAGACCACAAAACATGAAAGTTTACTCAATGATTTGATCAAGGACTTACATGGAAGAATTTACTTCAGGTTTCCTGGTTAGGCACTGGTGTTTGTGTTTAAAAGAACAGATAAAATGGAAAACTGTTAATGACCTCAGAGGCAACAACCCTGATCCCTTACTGGGCCTTCAGTTATCGGTAATCTCTTCTACTACCAGGCTAAACAGCAACAATGTGTATTTGTTACAGGTAAACTATTCTACTACTAGGCTAAACAGCAACAAAGTCTATTTGTTACCGGTAATCTCTTCTGCTACCAGGCTACACAGCAACAATGTCTATTTGTTACCGGTAATCGCTTCTACTACCAGGCTAAACAGCAACAATGTGTATTTGTTACAGGTAATCTATTCTACTACCAGGTTAAACTTCAACAATGTCTATTTGTTACCGGTAATCTCTTCTACTACCAGGCTAAACTTCAACAATGTCTATTTGTTACCAGTAATCTCTTCTACTACCAGGCTAAACAGCAACAATGTCTATTTGTTACCGGTAATCTCTTCTACTACCAGGCTAAACAGCAACAATGTGTATTTGTTACAGGTAATCAATTCTACTACTAGGCTAAACAGCAACAAAGTCTATTTGTTACACTGCAAAAATTGACTATCTCAATATAAGAAAAAAAAAACTTTAATTGAGAAGATTCAGACTATAAACAAGTGAAATTAACTGCCAGTGGGGTAAGACAATTACACTTGGTAAGATTTCTTGAAATAAGAAAAAATATCTAGGCTCTAGAAAAGTGAGTAATCACTTGAAATAAGTCTTAAAACACTCAATCCAGGCACTCTTATTAAGTCAAATAAACTTAAAACTAGCTTATCAATCAAGTTTCTTTCTGAATTAAAGTGAACATATCTTAAATCTAGTGCTACTAAACAAGATGATTCCTCTTAATTCAAGAGTAGTTATCATTAGCTTTTATGTCTTAAAATGAGAAGGTGTTTACACAAAAATCAAGCACA
>JACXGM010014028.1:11778-22573 GCA_016801145.1 Umbra pygmaea | reverse complement strand
CAGATCATAATCAGACACCACCCAAATACCGCCCAAAGGTCAAAGGCTCCTCCCTCACTCCTCCCTCTCGTCTAAAATCGTCACATCCGCAACCAAGATGTCTGCGCCCGTAACGGCAAATTCTGTGACTCAAATCAGATATTAACAAACCAATGGGTGACGTCACACATGTTATATCCATTAATTATACAATCTATGGTTTTACCCCCTTACGCCTTCAGAACTGCATTAATTCAACAAGGTGCGAAAGCATTCTTTAGAAATGTTGGCCCATATTGATAGGATAGCATCTTGCAGTTGATGGAGATTTGTGGGATGCACATCCAGGGCATGAAGCTCCTGTTCCACCACATCCCAAAGATGCTCTATTGGGTTGAGATCTGGTGAGTGTGAGGGCCATTTTAGTACAGTGAACTCATTGTCATGTTCAAGAAACCAATTTGAAATAATTTGAGCTTTGTGACATGGTGCATTATCCTGCTGGAAGTAGCCGTCAGAGAATGGGTACATGGTGGCCATAAAGGGATGGACATGGTCAGAAACAATGCTCAGGTAGGCCATGGCATTTAAATGATGCCCAATTGGCACTAAGGGGCCTAAAGTGTGCCAAGAAATCATCCCCCAAACCATTACACCACCAGCCTGCACAGTGGTAACAAGGCATGATGGATCCATGTTCTCATTCTGTTTACGACAAACTCTGACTCTACCATCTGAATGTCTCAACAGAAATCGAGACTCATCAGACCAGGCAACATTTTTCCAGTCTTCAACTGTCCAATTGTGGTGTGCTCTTGCAAATTGTAGCCTCATTTTCCTATTTGTAGTGGAGATGAGTGGTACCCGGTGGGGTCTTCTGCTGTTGCAGCCCATCCACCTCAAGGTTGTGTGTGTTGTGGCTTCACAAATGCTTTGCTGCATACCTCAGTTGAAACGAGTGGTTATTTCAGTCAAAGTTGCCCTTCTATCAGCTTGTGGCAGTCGGCCCATTCTCCTCTGACCTCTAGCATCAACAAGGCATTTTCGCCCACAGGACTGCCGCATACGGGATGTTTTTCCCTTTTCACACCATTCTTTGTAAACCCTAGAAATGTTTGTGCGTGAAAATCCCAGTAACTGAGCAGATTGTGAAATACTCAGACCGGCCCATCTGACACCAACAACCATGCCACGCTCAAAATTGCTTAAATCACCTTTCTTTTCCATTCTTCCATTCAGTTTGGAGTTCAGGAGATTGTCTTGACCAGGACCACACCCCTAAATGCATTGAAGCAACTGCCATGTGATTGGTTGAGTAGATCATTGCATTAAGGAGAAATTGAACGGGTGTTCCTAATATTCCTTTAGATGAGTGTACATATTATACTACTTCTTGGGAAAATAGCAGACCCCCTAGACTTTTAGTTTTATATTTGCCTGTTCGCTTAACTGGCTTTCCCTAGCAAGCAAATAACAAAGCTATGCAAATTTCTGGGAAATCCATGTCCTCCTACCTTCTCATCCTACCTATTAAAGCAGGTTTCTCCTGGATGTGAACAAATGTCCCTTCATATCTGCCCCACTCCACACACTAAGGCATGGGTGTGAATGCTTTACCAGGCTTTTTTTCTCTGCAATAATGGTTACAGGGCTATTGTAATTCCAAAGGTGTTCATTTTGCTGACAATTTTTACACCTGTTGGAAACAGTCAGTTTCATACAAAGGATCCCAACACTTTAAGGCACCTCTTAGATGTGACTATCTACCACTGTGTCTGGACCTTATCCCAACCGTTTAGGGTAGCGCTTAGAAAGTGAATATCTGAGGGTTCGGGTTTGAGCATGTGAGCAGAGTGGTCGCATGTGGACAAGGCATCTGCAATTTAGCTAACTTTCCTAACCCTTTACCATACATTCTATACTCTAAAATTTAATGTTTTATTTATTAGTTTTACACTTTCTTTGAAATGCTGTACGTTTCAATGGGAAAACGCCCCTCTGCAACAGTCCATTCTGTTACAAATGACTTAAAGTGTCATGGCGCCGATTCCAGCCTTGACACTTTAAGTAGCCTCATCCGGTTATGCTGGCAGAGCTGGAGTCCCAAATCCAGTCCAATCTGAAAGCCTTCGAAGATGATTTAATCTTGGATGTCATGGCTGCTGTCGCTGTACAGATAAAAAAGCTAAAAATATGAATTGAAGGATTTCAGCATGACCAATCCAAATACAGTGACCAGATTCTAGGAGCAGGCGGTCGCCCGTTTGAAAAGGCTGGAGGAGAAGACTGACAAACTCAAATCCCAGGTGTTTGCAGTCACCTCCAAAGCTAGACCAGGCTCACCGCATTGGCAGGCATTTATGTAACAGCTCTATATCACACATTTACAACTTGGTTCCACTACCTTTGTAAAATGAGGCTATGTTGCAGCGGAAGGGCAGAGAGGAGCTGGTCTACTGTGTGAGGAAAGGATGTATATTCTTTGACTTTAGCTCAAGTGTTACCCTGAAGAGGGTTAAATTCCTCCAACTGAAATATCTATATACAATGATATGACCAGCACTTTGGAAGTGCGTGTGGCTGTCCATGCTATGTGCTTTATGGCGAGTGGCTCGTTATTATACTGGCAACATTATAGATGACGTAGCATGATGGTGTAAAGGTCCATGCATCCCAAACTGTATGAGGCCTTGTAAAGTTAGTAGACTGTAAACAACGGCTGGTTTTCATTTTTAAACCTCATTAATTGCTCATTAAAGCTAATTTAATTTTCCTAAGAACTCCATGACAATGGCATTTGTTTTGCTTTGGAAACATTTTACATTGATTGTTGCTATCTTATGATCATTAGCCATCTAATTATTTGTCGTAGATGGCTAAAGATACTAAAATGTTTGACCTTTCTCTGGTAAAATATTCTAATCATTACCTTTAATGGCAAACAATTAATGTTGGGGATGGCGGAACAGGCAACACCCCTACTAAATTCATGTGTTGGAATGACCAGGCTTTATATAATCTAAACAAGAGAACCAGGTTTTTCCAAAATTCTAAACTTGATCACAGACTTCTAGGTCTAGTCAGGTTTTCCATTCTAATGTCAAATCCAAAACCAGAGGGGTTGCAATTCTGGTTAGTAAAATATTTATTTTTTCTAATTGTAACAGGATCCATTTTGCATACCTATGTTGTATTGTTCTATGTCTATGCTCCTATTTTTGATTTATGAATTTTGCCAATATATTGTTGGGAAAAACCTTTGCCAAACACTCACTAATATTAGTAGGAGATCTGGACAGCATTATTGATCTGACACCAGTCCAGTCCCAGAACAATGTCCCTGTATAACATGTCAATGTCCTTTCCAGATTTCATTCCTAAGAAGAGGTCTACTGATCCATGGATGTTTCAGAATCCACAGGCTTGTGATTACTCTCTTTTCACATGTACATCACTATTTCTCCCAAATTATTATTCATTTTGATTACTTGCTACTACCGAATGTTACGTCCTCTGAATACTTATTAATTGTTATATCAGGCCATAGCTCTCTTGACATACTTTCAATTCAACCCTGTACCCTTCCATGATGGATATTCAAATGGAGGACCTTGCAAACACTCTTCTTTATATGGACCGCCAATATACTTAGTTACCATCTTCAGAGCTATATAAATACTGCCTAAACTTGTTATTATCAATGTTAAATGAGCCACTGGATCTTAATGTGTTGCCTCCGACCTTAACACAAGTGTTAATAACACTTCTTCTTAAGAAGGGGAAGGACCCCACCTCCTGTTCTTCATTCAGGCACCTTGGCCTCCTTAACATTTATGTGAAAGTGCTTGCAAAGTTGATAGTGTGGCATCTTGAAGTAGTCTTACCAGGGGTTATTTTGGGGTTATACTGATCAAAGTTGATCAAAGTTTGTTGATCAATAGGTATGAATAGGTATGAATCAGTTCAAATGCAAAATCATAGGTCTAATAGTTATGAATCGGTTTATATATAAAATATACATTTGGTACGGAAAGTATTCAGACCCCTTTTACATTTCACTCTTTGATTCATTGCAGCCATTTGTCAAAAGAAGTAAAAAAAGTTATTTTTTTTCTCATGAATGTACATTCAGCACCCCACCCTGACAAAAAAAAACTGGAATGTAGAAATTTGTGCAAATTTATTAAAAACGAAAAACTGGTCACATGGTTATAAGTATTCAGACCCTTTGCTTTGACACTCATATTTAACTCACATGCTGTCCATTTCTTCTGATCCTCCTTGAGATGGTTCTACTCCTTCATTGGAGTCATGCTGTGTTTAATTACATTGATTGGACTTGATTAGGAAAGGCACACACCTTTCTATATAAGACCTTACAGCTCACAGTGCATGTCAGAGCCATCGAGAATCATGAGGTTGAAGGAACTCCCCGAGGAGCTCAGAGACAGAATTGTGGCAAGGCACAGATGTGGCCAAGGTTACAAAATAATTTCTGCAGGACTCAAGCTTCCTAAGAGCACAGTGGCCTCCATAATCCTTAAATGGAAGAAGTGTGGGCAACCAGAACTCTTCCTAAACCAATCGTTGGTGAAGAGCCTTGGTGAGAGAGGTAAAGAAGAACCCAAGGATCACTGTGGCTGAGCTCCAGAGATGCAGTAGGGAGATGGGAGAAAGTTCCACAATGTCAACTATCACTGCAGCCCTCCACCAGTCAGGGCTTTATGGCAGAGTGGCCCGACGGAAGCCTCTCCTCAGTGCAAGACATGTGAAAGCCCACATAGGGTTTGCCAAAGAACACATGAAGGACTCCGAGACTATGATAAATAAGATTCTCTGGTCTGATGAGACCAAGATTGAACTTTTTGGAGTTAATTCTAAGCGGTATGTGTGGAGAAAACCAGGCACTGCTTATCACCTGCCCAATACAATCCCAACAGTTAAAACAGGTGGTGGCACCATCATGTTATGGGGCTGTTTTTGCAATTGAAGGAAAGATGAATGCGGCCAAGTACAGAGATATCCTTGAAGAAAACCTCATCCAGAGTGCTCAGGACCTCAGACTCGGCCGAAGGTTCACCTTCCAACAAGACAATGACCCTAAGCACACAGCTAAAATAACAAAGGAGTGGGTTTGGAACAACACTGTTACCATTCTTGACTGGCCCAGCCAGAGCCTTGACCTAAATCAAATTGAGCATCTTTGGAGAGACCTGAAAATGGCTGTCCACCAACGTTCACCATCCAACCTGACAGAACTGGAGAGGATCTGCAAGGAAGAATGGCAGAGGATCCCCAAATCCGGGCGTGAAAGACTTGTTGCATCATTCCCAAGAAGACTGATGGCTGTACTAGCTCAAAAGGGTGCTTCTTATAAATACTGACTAAAGGGTGTGAATACTTATGACCATGTGATATTTCATTTTTCTTTTTTAATACATTTGCAAATATTTCTACATTTCTGTTTTTTTCTGTCAAGATGGGGTGCTGAGTGTACATTAATGAGAAACAAAATGAACTTTTATGATTATATCAAATGGCTACAATGACAAAAAGAGTGAAAAATGTAAAGGGGTCTGAATACTTTCTGTACCCACTGTATGAATGAATAGTAAATTGTGTGTTAGAGATGCCTTTTAAATTTACTTGTGCCTTTTAATTTACTTCTGCTATTGTATCACATCGTGATGGCAGTAGGTGTGAGACATGCACAATGGTCTGGACACATCAGGCCTAATTGCCGGTCATCAAAATGCTAATCATTTCAGTTTTTGGATGCAACAAATCAAAATGTGCAATGGTGTAGGTGATAAAAATAACTTTTATCAATTCACACACAACAAGCTATGTCTTAGACCTGATGCGACTGGTGTTCAAGGAGATCATCCATGACCCCCGTCCTTATGTGGATGCTGTCCAGTGGACCTGTGTGCTCAGGACCTGTATGTTCATTTTGACAGGCCTTCCATGGAGGATGCTGTTGCTGAACATGTGTCACGGTTCAGTCGAGGGAGGGTCTGAACCGACGTACTGCCCTGAAGCATCCAAAAACTCCCTCCGTATGCGCAGCACCACACATGAGGGAATCATGACATGAACACTACTTCCAAGGAAACTACAGGATCAGCTCACAAAAGTCCTGTAGGCCAGGGGTCTCATTTTTAAACGTGGCGTACACACAAAAGAAGACGGAGGAAGCTCTCTACGCAATAATTGGGATTTATAAAAAGCAAACTTGACGGGAAAAAGTGCAGTCCTTCACGGCAACTCTGACCCATGCGTACGCACAAAAACAGGTGAAATGAAAAATGGAGACACCGTCGGCAGATGGATGAAAACATAGACTGTAAAAAAACATGTGAAACTTTCTGAAACTGCAAAACGTTTTGTAGCTAAAGCCATTCTCACAATCAACAGCCTGTGGTGAAATACAAATAAAATAAAACAAGATTGTAGCACTTTTGTTCTGTAATTATATTGGTATGTTATGTAATTCATCCTCATAAATAATACGGTAAACAGAACAAAATCATGTTTAAAACTGATATTCTTGTCGATGTCTCGGTCTGGCGGAGCAGAAAGACAAATAGATAATGATAGACAGATAGATAGATATAGATATATAGATAGTCATTATTGGGTAAAGCAGTTTGCATAGTATATGTCGTCATCAGCTACAGAATCATAATGTTCATTAGTTTGCATTTAGTTTGTATCACTTTTAAATGTGTTCCATTGTGACGCATGTCTTAACCATTTTGAAAGGTGCAAAAAATTCAATTTACGCAGAACTTTTTCCCATTTACAATTAGATTAATACCGACATCTGTAGATCAGATACAGTCAAATGGATGGTTATAACGCCATTCCATCACAATGCCTATTGACGCACAATGGCTGATCTGTTAGAAGATAATAATAATAGCCTAATAGTGCATTTTATTTAGTGCCGCCTTTCATAATAACAGGATTTATGGCAACTGGCACTTTCCAGAGGGAATTGGCTGACAGGTCAGGGTTATCTCAGCCAATCCTTCGCCGGGTTATGCCAGACGTGTTAGGTAGGCTATAATTTAGGCTTGTCGCGTAATTAGCCTACATGAAGTTTCCGTACACCGCGAGTAAACAGGCAAACACAAAAGCACAATTTGTAGCTATATAAGACATGATACAACTTTGTCAGACGAGGATGAAATTCTTTTTGTATCACTGGGTAGCTCATATAAAAAAAAAAAAAAAGGCATACAGAATACATAACCACAAAGACATAAAACGGCCAAGAGTTTTTTATCCGGTTTCACAAATGTATCACTGCTATGGACTGCACTCATGTTGCGATAAGGGCACCGAATGAGAAAGAAAATGCTGTCATTAATCGTAAGCATTTTCATTCCATCAATGTCCAAATAATTTGTGATGCAGACAGTTGCTCACTAATTTAACAAATCTTTCCGCAACCGTGGCAGACTTTCCCGATGAAGCGCTAGACGCTTTTTGGCATCGACTTTGATGTCAAATTTTGGCCATGGTCCGACTCTCAGGCTGCGGCATTCACAGTGCCTGCAAACTTTTGCCACTCCAATGCCTTTTGGCATTAGCAATGGCCAAACTGTGCCCTCGAAACAACATTTTCCTCCTATTTACACCTCGCCAACAATAATTTCTACTTGTGTGAGTGAAGTTTCTTTTACCGGTTTTCCTCTCTGTATTTGCCATTATTTCTCAACCATTAATATTAATTTTGGGGTGGTTCACTGACTATTAATGGGCAATTATGGGCGTGACATGCAGCCGCAAAAGCTGGGCAACATTTAGAGTTGATTGTGATTTATAAAGGGAAAATGGTGTAGGTTTTATAAATCTGAATATTTCTTTGCGTACGCACATTCCAATATTTCGTCCGTACGCCACTTCTGACGCAAATTCACCGCAAAGTTTTATAAATGAGGCCCCAGGTGTCTGCATTGCCTGCAAAGAAACCTGGGTGGAAAAGCACACTTTTTTGACAACTGTTTTTAACAATTACATTTCAGAGTATAACACTGGATGATTGTGTAGAAACAAAATGAAGGGCCCTATCTTGCACCCGGCGCAACACAGCGCAAAGCTTGAACGCAAGTGTCTTTGCTAGTTTAAGACCGACACAGTTGTCAATTTCCTGTCCAGCTCCAACATTGTTTAAATAGCAAATGCACCTGCACCACATTTGCGCCCATGGGTGTGCTGGTCTACCAGGGAGGTGTGTTTAGGATAATTCTAGGTGTATTGCTATCTTGAGGCATTGGAAAGTGGTCGCGCCATTGACCAACAAAACCTGATCAAAAGTAAATAGCGCAGAATGTCATTGTTATTTTAAGAGCAAATTAGTGAAATGCACGTATCAAATGCACCTAGGCTTACACATAGCACATGCACACTATGCTTGTAACACACACACAGGGAAGCTCAGCAGCACACAAACATACGAAAGATTACAAATAAAATATTATGGTAAAAAAGGTACAAACACGCATGGCTCTTAAAGAAGAATTCCGGGCGATTTCAAAACGTAGCTCTGTTGTTTGCATATCGGAAGTGCTGTCCGTAGTGTTAATTACTCAAACAATCTTTATTGCCAAAACCGTGTTTACCTTTTACTGCCAGTATACAACCATTACGCATTTACGGGGCAGGTTAAAAAGCGTGCTTTGAGCCACTAAACATGTTCAAAATGTCATTACTAGTCCATATCCATTTGCACTGATTCCTTATAATGAACACAGTGAGTTTGAAAAAATAAGTTTGTGTACATACCTCAGTTTATTTCCCATTTTCCAGTGAAGTCCACACTAGTCGATTGTCGAAGTCATACAGTGCAACATTCCAAAACATAGGGCCCAAAATAGGGCCCAAACTTTGCCATTTTGTTGTCTTGATCAAACCCTGTGTTTTTGTAATATGCTGAACCAATAATGAATGTGTATTGGTTATAAACGTTTTATTTATATACTGTAACTGCTAACACTTGTCTTGAAGGAAATGTCTGTGGAGTAATAGAAAAAGTACTGGCAGGAAAATAATAGATAATATTCTTATCAGTGTGGTTCATTATCCTCATGAACTGTAAAAACAAACATAATGACCCGGCTGTTATTTCATAATATTGAATGAGCAGAAAGCATAGAGTAGTTTGAGTAAAGGTATCTCGAGTTTTAGGTAACTAAGGTAATTCCCGGCAACATGTATTTTCTCTCTGGCATGTCTGCACAGTTTCAACAAGTACACCTGGCAGTGTTGTAGTACTCGAGACCAGTCAAGACCATAACTGTGGAAATATCACTAAATTGCCAGTATATTGTCTATTTTTTTGTTAACATCTTTGCTTTTATCGGATGTAAAACGTACTGATTCAAATCCAAGCAATAACGTGACTGATGGCTAATTATGTATTTTTGTTACCGCTGTCACCCATCTCACTCGCACTCCCAAGAAAGTGAGCTGTATTTGTCTGGGAGCGGGAGAAGACGTCTGCAAAATCTTCAGTAATACAATTCGGCTACAAAAATATAATATATTTGTAAAATAACATCCAGAAGAAAGCATTCAGCTTTCGTCACTAAGAAAGGAAGCACAAAGAAGGTAAGCTATAAGAGTGATGTTTAGCAAAGCTGGCTAACTAACGTTAGCAACCTGCCTCGGATGGAGATTGAAAATCGGTTCCACTCGAGAAGTGTGAATTTTTGTCCCACCATAGTCTTTGTTTGATCGATGAGTAATGTAGACAAACTGCTGCGCGTGTCTAGCTAATGTTAAGTTACATCGACCTTAGCTAATTTTAAATGAGAAATTGTTCTCACCGTGCCCACCTGGTTAAATAAAGGTTAAATAAAATAAAAATGTCAGCTGCATACAGCTCCCGACATTAAAGCTACGCGCCGAGGTGATGCTCCCTCGTTTGGGTGAGAGAGCTAACCTAGAAATATGAGCATAGAGTGGAGACTGAGTAATAATCCTCAAATTATATGAGAAATTACTAAAAATTAAATAGGTTATTTTATGGCAAATGGCACGTTACTTTCAGAGAGCTAATTTTTAAGTTCCAATTTACAGTTGCAGATCAAATATTACTTTTTACCAGCACACACTCTCTGTCTCATACCATATCAATCATTTAACTTCCTTGTTTACCTATTTAAAAAATGTGATGGCCAAAATACCATTGATTTATTTTGTTTTTACTGCTCCCAAATAAATCAATGTTGTACTTTTATATATCACATCCAGTTAGGCCACTGACTCTCTGACCTCGTTGTATTACTGTAGATATCTTTTGTTGCTTTTATTACACATTAAAGCTATAAAAGACTCTTACTTACAGTAGTTGTTCCTAAACATCAACATTTCACATAGAATTACTGTATTCATTATAATACACAGCTTTTCTGCATTTTACAAATTTAGCTATGTGGTTTTGAAAAAAAAGATTGTTGTTAGTTTAAAAACAACATAACTTTATGTATTGTTGATAAAAGGCGGAGAAAAGTGAAGACTTTAGTGATGAACGATTAATAATTGTTTTACATTTTGTACTAAATGATGGTCACCCAGGAGTATTAAATAAAGATGGTTAAGTTTATTTCAGCTTTGAGTGTTTAATATCTAGTTGTTTTTATGGGAATGTGGATCTTTCAGATCAATTTGAGATGCTCTTTTGATCATGTTTCACATTTTATTGTGCCATGTAGTGTGGGGCGCTGGTCTTGGTCTTGACTCGGTCTCGCCCTCCCTCGGTCTTGGTCTCGGCTTGGTCTTGGCCCCTAAAAGTCTTGGTTTTGTC
>JACXGM010014028.1:0-11678 GCA_016801145.1 Umbra pygmaea | reverse complement strand
CTCGATACACTCTGGTCTTGGTCTTGTCTTGGTCTCGGGTTAGGTGGTCTTGACTACAACACTGACACCTGGTAAGGGGAAATGGATGTTGTTGTAAGATCACACATTACTACATGGAAAGAAGGTAATAATCTCATAATCAGTTGACCTAATCAGCGGGATAGTAGTTACAATATAACAGTAGACCTTCTGACACAGACGAGGGTAGTAATATTTTCGTTAATGCAAGTAGCACTCGTTTCACTACAGCTGTAGCCTACAAACTGCCACAGAAATAGTAGGCTACTGCCCAGCTAACTAAACGACCTGTTGTAAGATCACAATACACAAAAAAAAGTTATGCTTAGACTACGACCACAAGTATTACACTAGTATTAGCTAACGGGTGATGTTAGGCTACGTGTTGCAAATTCAAGTAAATGCTAAATGACAAAACTTACCTCTGAAGTAGTCATCTCAATCTATGGGCGACTGGTTGCTACATCAGATTCTTCCTCTGATTCAGGCTCAAACATATAGGGTTCAACACCTAATGTCGCCATGGTATCTCCACCTTGGTTGTTTCAGTGAAATGCGGTTGGCCATGTTGAACATTTCGACCTTTTGCCACATTTCAGGCTTCAAACACAAAGATATAAAACTGTAATTTTTTGTGAAGAAGCAACAACAAGTGGGACACAATCATGAAGTGGAACGACATTTATTGGATATTTCAAACTTTTTTAACAAATTTAAAACTGACAAATTGGGCGAGCAAAATTATTCAGCCCCCTTAAGTTAATACTTTGTAGCGCCAACTTTTGCTGCGATTACAGCTGGAAGTCGCTTGGGGTATGTCTCTATATATGAAATGTATATTTATTTCTGTATTTATTCATTTCCTTATATATTTATTTCTGTATTTCCAGATCCTTAAGCTAATGAGGAGGCTGTTAATCAAAGCATGTCACGGTGTCACCTTTTTCCCCATTGGTTGATCGGTATCAGAGTGTGAAGATTGACTTTACTTCATACAGTCTTTTTTTCTAGAGATTTGAGTCTTGGCTACTCTAGGTGAAAATGCTAGCTTTGATTATTATTTGATTATTAACTTTTTCGTGTGGAGGGTCTGGCTGAAAGTTTATTGCAGTAATCAACATCTAACGACACAGAGGTTGACTCTGCAGTGTAGGAATTTGGATGAAGTTGAATTATTGCCTTAATTTTTCGATATACGATTCCGTTAATGCCAGAGCATTCGAACGCCCTTCTCATTGTAAGCCTACCCATTTCATCAAGAATAGAACTGCCAGTGCAATGTTCCGTTGTCGTGAAAACACACGCACACAAACACACCAAGTCACACACACACAGAAACTAAGATCGCCGGAGCGAGAGAGCAAGCTACGGTAGTTAACGGAGCACAAAAGGTGACACTGAAGCCACAAAAAATGCAACTTGGATTGTCTGTTTGTGACATTGCATCTCTTTTTGGGGTTGGTGAAAGAATCCTTTATCCTACTAACCAACCCTGTGTCGTACCCTTGGATCCTCCCCAGCTGCGTTTTTTACGTTCACAATCTGTTTCTGTCAAAGACTGTATATATGGTTTCTATCTCCCGCTCTTGGCTTGCTTGCTATGGCTAAAGGATTAAGTCCCGCCCTCTCATTAGCTTAAGGATATAGAAATACAGAAATAAATATATTCAGAAATAAATAAATACAGAAATAAAAGAATATGGAAATAAATGAATAAAAAATTAATAAATACAGAAATGAATGATCACAGAAACAAATAAATAGGGAAATAATATTGATTAATAATTGTATAATTTTATATTTTTATAAATATAATATTGTTATTGATGCATATATTAATGTATTTATTTATTTATGATTTTGGCAGACTTGGTCCTCCATACGCTTCTGCCTTTCCCTTATTGGATTACTTGAACCTCTGACTACTTGTTGCCGACCTTGCCTGTTTACCCACTACTGAACTGCTTTATTCCATTAAACTGTTGAGTTTACGGTTTGTCTCTGTGTCTGCTTTTGGGTCCTGTATTCCTGTCATTGTGTCACACACAGCTGGTGGATGTTAAGGACCTTGCGCTCCTCCACCTTCCATTTGAGGATGTTCCACAGATGCTCAATAGGGTTTAGGTCTGGAGACATGCTTGACCAGTCTATCACCTTTACCCTCAGCTTCTTTAGCAAGGCAGTGGTTGTCTGGAGGTGTGTTTGGGTTGTTATCATGTTGGAATACTGCCCTGTGGCCCAGTCTCCGAAGGGAGGGGATAATGCTCTGCTTCAGTATGTCACAGTACATGTCGGCATTCATGGTTTCCTCAATGAACTGTAGCTCCCCGATGCCGGCAGCACTCATAAAGGCCCAGAACATGACACTCCCACCACTGTGCTTGCCTGTAGGGAAGATACACTTGTCTTTTTACTCCTCACCTGGTTGCCACCACACACGCTTCACACCATTTGAAACAAATCTGTTTATCTTGGTCTCGTCAGACCACAGGACATGATTCCAGTAATGTCCTTAGTCAGCTTGCCTTCAGCAAACTGTTTGCAGGCTTTCTTGTGTATCATCTTTTGAAGAGGCTTCCTTCTGTGAGAACAGCCATTCTGTATGATTCTGCATTGTGTTATTATACCTCTTTCTGCAGGGAATTTTCATTTTCTACAAAAACTGTTAATATTCCTCTAGGGTGTGCTTTTATTGTTCACAGTTCTGAATCATGCAAGATGTAGACTACTTCTAATAAAGCAACCTTGCAAAAATTCAATCTTCTCCTAATATTTGGGTAATTCCTCAGTTCGCCTTCTTAATTAATGGGCTGCGTAAAGAGTCCCACTGTCAATGATAAACGATTGCCCATAACCCTTATCATATTGCAGGTTACGGAGAGAAGGATGTTTCGGGACATATAACAATGTTCTTTTACAGGTAGTGTACATGACGGCTTTCTATGAGTTTCTGAGGTGGGGTGAAACTTTCTATGAGTTTCTGAGGTGGGGTGAATGAGTTTCTCAGCCTACGTGATTTCACTTTATCAAATCTGGTAATGGTTATAGACATGTTTGCATTGATACTGAAAAGTTCAGAAAAAGACAAATATGGTATAGGTAAGGAATTCTTGTAATTTCCCGTATTAATTATTGTTTTCATCCTTTCAATTTAATGACTCGATATCTACAATATTGACCACAAGACACGCCAGATAAGCCTAAATTCATCATGAACACTGGCAAACGCATGACACGATACTGGTATTCTTCATGGTTACGCCAACTCTGTAAACTGTGTGGACTTTCTCGAGAGCTGTCCACACCTCACTCCTTTCGCACCTGCGCTTCCACTACTGCATGGAGATCTGTGCTGATGGTCCTCTGTTGCAGATGAGCGTTATTTCAGACTGAATTCCAAGGACATATTGGATGCTCAAAAGTCAATGTGTGTATAAATGGTTCCAGCTAGGTCTTTCTTTTTTTTGTTTTTCTTAAACGCCAATGTGTGTTTTGGGTGGATGGTGGGGTTTCTCTATTGTATACAGGGTGTTGTGTAACAGGCTGGTTTGTGTGACCGACTTCCCACACATTTGATGTGCTTGCAGGTGCTCTTGAGGACACTCATTGTTTATACAAGACAAGGGGGAAAGTTGTAAGAACCACAACAGACAGTGGATCAAACTTCATCATATGCTGAAGAGCCAGCAGAGCAGGCTGAATACCAAGACAACTATTGTTTCCTGCATCACCTGGAAAAACTGTATACACTCACCTAAAGGATTATTAGGAACACCCGTTCAATTTCTCCTTAATGCAATGATCTACTCAACCATTACATGGCAGTTGCTTCAATGCATTTAGGGGTGTGGTCTTGGTCAAGACAAACTCCTGAACTCCAAACTGAATGTCAGAATGGGAAAGAAAGGTGAATTAAGCTATTTTGATCGTGGCATGGTCTGAGTATTTCACAATCTGCTCAGTTACTGGGATTTTCTCGCACAACCATTTCTAGGGTTTACAAAGAATGGTGTGAAAAGGGAAAAACATCCAGTATGCGGCAGTCCTGTGGGAGAAAATGCCTTGTTGATGCTAGAGGTCAGAGAAGAATGGGCCGACTGCTTCAAGCTGATAGAAGAGCAACTTTGACTGAATTAACCACTCATTACAACTAGGGCTGGGAGGTATGGCTTAAATTTAATACCCCAATATTTTTCAAATGTTTGATGGTATCCCGGTATTTAAAGGTATTTAATTTTTTAAGTAAAGGGTTGAAAGAAATTAATTTGTTCGTTCATTGTGATTTTTGTTGGAACACCAATAAACAAGACTGAGTAAGTAAAAGTAGTGCTATTGTTTAAATCTTTATTAAATGCAGGAATACTAATAAATGACTTTGCAACCGCAAAAAAACAAGCCTATCCGCTGTCTATGGCTTTAGTACTGAACTGTGGCATGTCGCACCACCACAGTACTTGCTTAGGTTTATGAATTACAAAAAAGTCCCACTGTCATTTAACTAGATTAACTACTAGTATAGTTCTGACAATCAGATTGGTTTCACAGGTTCTGGGCACGGAAAAATAGCCTTTGAACTCGAGCCAAACAACCATAAGCTTTTTTCCCATGTTATAACATCGGTCGAGTGGCTTAGTGCATGCGCTAATAGAATTAAGCGTGTATATGCCGTCAAGAGCATGCCAACGGTGTTGGTGGCAGTATAACGAAAGGCTGAAGCCCACGTTAGCCAATCAGATTCCCAAAAGTAGCCAGATGAAAATGTAAACATTGGTCGCACTTTTGGCGCAGGTAATGTTCTGGCGCATACTGTGACGTCGGCTGCCTAAACCTCAGTTTTCCTTTGTTTGCATGCCAACGGAGTTTTCAAAAATCTCCACTTTAGCCAGAGTTTTTAGAAAGAATCGTTTTCAAGGGCGAATTCTCTGTTTGCACGTAAACGAAGGGCACAAACGAAGGGAAATATCTCAGTTTTTCAAAATAACCGTCCATGTACGTGTAAACAGGATCTTTTACCAAACCATGTCCCCACTATCGACGTTGCACCCTTTTTAACAACACATTTTTCGCAGATAATTCTACCTGCACCCTCCATTGTTTTTTTCCACCATTTATCTAACTTCCAGGTGTTTGTTTCTCACGTGTGTTTGTGTGTGTCCCGCAGTGGGCATTAAGATTTTAGGGGTGCAGTTTATTCCAAAATAAGATTATTCTCAGTTGTTGCAGCTGGCGGAATGACATGAAAAAAATACCTGTAACGAATATAGCATAGCGCTACATACATGAATACCCGTATATAGTTTTTTTCCGGTATACCTCTCAGCCCTAGTTACAACTGAGGTATGCAGCAAAGCATTTGTGAAGCCACAACACGCACAACCTTCATGCAGATGGGCCACAACAGCAGAAGACCCCACCGGGTACCACTCATCTCCACTACAAATAGGAAAAAAAGGCTACAGTTTGCAAGAGCACACCAAAATTGGACAGTTGAAGACTGGAAAATGTGGCCTGGTCTGATGAGTCTCGATTTCTGTTGAGACATTCAGATGGTAGAGTCAGAATTTGGCGTAAACAGAATGAGAACATGGATCCATCATTCCTTGTTACCACTGTGCAGGCTGGTGGTGTAATGGTTTGGGGGATGATTTCTTGGCACACTTTAGGCCCCTTAGTGCCAATTGGGCATCATTTAAATGCCATGGCCTACCTGAGCATTGTTTCTGACCATGTCCATCCCTTTATGGCCACCGTGTAACCATCCTCTGACAGCTACTTCCAGCAGGATAATGCACCATGTCACAAAGCTTGAATAATTTCAAATTGGTTTCTTGAACATGACAATAAGTTCACTGTACTAAAATGGCCCCCGCAGTCACCAGATCTCAAACCAATAGAGCATCTTTGGGATGTGGTGGAACGGGAGCTTTGTGCCCTGGATGTGCATCCCACAAATCTCCAACAACTGCAAGATGCTATCCTATCAATACGGGCCAACATTTCTAAAGAATGCTTTCAGCACCTTGTTGAATCAATGCCACATAGAATTAAGGCAGTTCTGAAGGCGAAAGGGGGTCAAACACAGTATTAGTATGTTGTTCCTAATAATCCTTTAGGTGAGTGTAAAGCCTGACCAGTTTGGTTTTATACAAATTAAGTGAAACTAGCATATAAAGTGCAATCTATAAGTATTTGTTGCAATGACAACTTTTGTTTTGGTTTTGTGGTCCAGGACATTGAATTTTAAAATATGCAATAGCAATGTGTTCATTGTCAGCTACTGTATAAGGTGTTTATGTTAATACCAAATGAACCATTTTGAAATGACAGCATTTGTTGAAATACATTTTGGGGAATATTACTCTTTCCCCATTTATAAGAATTATAATTTGACCAAACATGATGTTTGGCTACAATTCAAAACTCAGTGATCCAACCTGACAAAAAGCAATGAAAAAGCAGAGATTATGCATTGCTTCTAACTAGCTAGCAACAGGATGAGCTCGCTAACTTTAGCAAAACTTTGTCAGCTACAGTACATTACATGACTTCACAACAAACACAATTCATGGCGACAAAATATATACATTTTCACACCATTACAACTTTCCTGAAGTTTGACGCAGTGTTTGTAGGCAGCCACCTCCACAGTCTTTGTTAAACAAAGATTATATTCAATAAGAACACTGTCCCCTCTTCTCTACTTGAAGCTAAAGTGTTCTTTGAGATGTGGCCAGGGATTTACAGTAATTCCTTATGGTCTTCAGAAGATCTGGCCACTTGCTCTGTCTGTGTGTGTGGTGTGGCTTTATTGTCTCCTGAACCTGCTCAAACTCATTAGTCTCCATTAATTTTTAAATTTGATTAGTAAAACTCTTTTTCATGGGATGTAGCTACCTTTTACTGTTAGAAAATTCTGTTACCATTCATCTTTTGGTTTGTATATACACATTTCTAATGAAGTCGTTTTGGCATATTGCGTGAAATTGAATGGTGTTGGGCCATCTGTTTGTGTTACTTGTCACTGAAAAACAAGTGAACAGTTCTAGCTGCTACAGAAGGTGCAAATGTTATGAGCTTGCTATGATGATGTGTATAATTCTTTCTAGATTGTACTCTTCAGTGGATGGTTTTGAAAATGTACTTAAGGAAAATTCTACAATAGCTCTCCACTACTCACCCACAACTGGGTCATATCTCTGTAGTTATTTTTTTTCAAATCTACCAACTCACAGAGAAAGCTTACTGTAGTCAAACCAGGAAATTGATCCATTAAATTGTTACGGTCCTACAAGGTCCATAGTGCTTTGCAGTTTTTACGAAGTTACATGGGGCATGTCTAAGGAAGATCAGCGTTGTTTCTGCATTTCATACGGTATTCACTCCATTAAAAATTTTCCAATCAAACAACGCTTGTTTTTCTCAATTCAATCACTTATCCAAATGCATATAACTAGGTACAGGCTACTATGTTCCTTCGCTTGAAGCAATTCTCTGACAGTCTTTCTAATCAGGCAGCTCGCACTCAGGGAGGGCAAGGTCGAAATAGCGGGACTGCTATTGAATGTTATGGCTTTGTCCACACAATTACGCCTGATACAACTTCTTAAAATAACGTTTATAAATATTTTTGTTTGTCGTTGTTCCACTTTTAGGAAATTTTGTTTGTCGTTGTTCCATATCTTAGGAAATCTTTGTCTACTCTTTTATTTTTTATTGTGGGTAGATTAATCTGTAAGAAGAAATAATGTGTTATTAACATGACTAATATTTTGTGATATAGCCTTCTGCCTGTCTAGATATAACTACTTTGAAAGGCATAACTAAGCGAAAGGCATTTCATATCATCGTTTTCTCAAGTGTTATATTGGCCCATGTAAAGAGTGGTTGTCTGCTATTTGAAACCCGAATTATGACGTGAATACACTGCCAAGTAAGTATCAGAAACTGAGATAATTTACTATAGCCAATTTCATCTGTGAATATTGATTTCATTTGTTGTATGTCACAAATTTGGAAAGAGCAGCTTTCTACTGAAACATTCGGTTAAAAAAATGTTTGCCATTTCTATATCCAGGAAAGCTATGAAGACTACCTTGCATATATTATTGTTAATTGAAAATAGAATCATTGTGTAAATTATTTTGTTAAGAGTTCAACATAACTTATATCAAAAACGACCTATATTTGCATAATCCAACAATTAACGAGTTTGTATCACCAGTATGTGTATTACTATTCACTGAACATTTTGTATCAACTACTAAAAAAACTATTTGCATCGTTTGTTCATTGATTGGTCTGCGAATCAATTTGTTTCATGTTGATTTCCAGCAGTATAATCAGACATAATAAACAAGCACTTGCACCATAATCTTTTAATTACAAGACATGTAATGGCTGGGTATACAAGCCATTGAACTGAGTGTACTAACAACACCATTTGTAAATACTTTTTCATTAACAAATTAATAGCTGATTATTTTAAAAACTCATTACACGGTACAAATCAGACGCATTTTAATGTGACATTATCTGTGATGTTAGTGATCAGGGGCCTCATTTATAAAACTTTGCAGTCGATTTGCGTCAGAAGTGGCGTACGGACGAAACATAGGACGTGCATACGCACAGATTTATTCAGATTTTTTTAACTGTGCGCATGCACGTCCTACGCCGTTTTCCCTTTATGAATCACAATCGATTCTAAATGTGGCACAGTTTCTGCAGCTTCATGTCACGCCCATAGTTGGCCATAAATAGTCAGTGAAGCCCCCAAATTAATATTCATTGATTGAGAAATCATGGCAAACACAGAGAGGAAAACCAAAAAAGATACTTCACTCAATGTGATGTAGAAATTATTGTGGGCGAGGTGGAAAAGAGGAGGAAAATGTTGTTTGGAGGGCACATTGTGGCCATTATTAATGCCAAAAATTCATTGGAGTGGCAAAAGGTTGCAGACGCTGTGAATGCCGCAGCCTCAGAAAGTGGCCGAAATAAAAAAATGGTCAGATATCAAAGTCGATCCCAAAAACGCCAAGCCCTTCATCACGAAAGTGTGTTTGCCACGAGTGAGGGAATTAGTTACATTTGTGAGCAACATGTCTGCATCAAAAATTATTTGGACATTGATGGAATGAAAATGCTTTTGATTAATGAAAGCATTTTCATTCTCATTTGGTGCCCCTATGGCAACAGCCAACACAAGTGCAGTCAATAACCCTGATTACATTTGGGAAACCGATAGCTGCAAATTGGGATTTTTTGTTTGCCTGTTTACCCGCCGTATATGGAAACTTTATGTAATTATGCAACAAACCTATTATACCTATTATCACGTCTGGCATAACCTGGCTAAGGGTTGGCTGAGATATCCCTGACCTGTCAGCCAATTCCCTCTGGAAAGTGCCAGTCGGCAGAAATCCTAGTGTTGTAAGGACTTGGAAGTGGGACTGGCACAGCGTGGTTTCTCTGAGTGCTCCTCTGTAACGCTGGGCCCAAAAGAGCGCAGAGGTCCAACAGGACGGCCCGAGAAAGTCAAGGCATATAAATGAACACTATAATTCTGAAGCTGCTCCGCCAGACAGAGAAATCAAAAAGAATATCAGTTTTAAACCTGATTTTGTTCTGTTTACCGTATTATTTATGAGGATGAATTACATGCCAATATAATTACAGAACATATTTGAGTGTTCTTTTTGCAAAGATGTCTTCAATTGCATTTATGTTACAATCTTGTTTTATTTTGTTTGTTTTTCACTGGCTGTTAATTGTAAAAAGGGCTTTGTGAAATCATTATACTATTAATGAGAAGCCGTATTTCGGTTTCGTTTACACAACGGTCTGCTTCCAGTCAGTTTCTTAAAGTTTCACGTTTCATCCATTTGCCGACAATGTCGCCATTTCTCATTTCGCCTGTTTTTGTGCGTCGGCCTGGGTCAGAGTTTCCATGAAGTACCGCACATTTTCCCGTCAAGTTTGCTTTTTTCAAACGTAGAGAGCAGCATACATCTTTTTTTGTGCATACCCCACGTTTATAAATGAGGCCCCAGATGTTGCATTTCTAGTATCTAAAATCATAAAACAATAATCTATATTCTCTGACTTATTTAAACCTGGTACACCAGGGGCCTATACTACGAAGCAAGTTCAACATGCCCTGGATTTCTTTTCATTACCTGACTTCATTGAACCTAACAACTGCGATCTAGATTAGAGATGTCACGACGGTGGTTATCAATTTGTTAAACCAACCCAGGATTTCCCAATCTAGTGACGCGCGCGTTAACATCAAAGGGGTGGCACCATCGGACCAACCGCAGACAAGCCTATGAGAGCCGCATATTTTGCTCAACTTGATAATTTTAGGGAACTATGAAGAGCATAAAAACTATAATCCAGACATAAAGCAAGAAGGAAAGATGGGAAAACATTGCCATTCGTGTATTTATAAATGCCTCAGGCTCATCGATATCTGTTCAACAGATTCTGTAGGAGTGAATAGTAAATTTATGTACTGTCTCTTTGAAAAGGGATACATTAAAATACTTGTCACAAACAAATGCAACACTACTATGCATAACTTCTGTGGAACTGTAAGCGCACAACTTCGTTGTATTGGACTCAGTGGTGGGCCGTCAGGTAGTGTTGTAGTACTCGAGACCGGTCTTGGTCTCGAGCCCGGTATCGAGACCACTTTTTGATGGTCTCGGTCTCGACCGCATTTGTACTCGGTCATGTCTCGGTCTTGGACATTCAGGACTCAGGATTTTTTTCAAGACCAGTCAAGACCATAACTGTCGAAATATCACAAAATTGCCAGTATATTGTCTATTTTTTGTTAACATCCTTGCTTTTGTTAGATGTAAAAACCTACTGATTCAAATCCAAGCAATAACATGACTCATTGGGCATTGCTAATTATGTATTTTTGTTACCGCTGTCACCCATCCCCGCCCCATTTCTCTCGCACTCCCAATAAAGTGAGCTGTGGTTGTCTGGGAGTGGGAGAAGATGTCTGCAAAATATTCAGTAATACAATTCGGCTACAAAAATTATAAATAAACATTTGTAAAATAACATCCAGAAGAAAGCATACAGCTTCTTGTAAATACGTTAGTGCTTTGATTTTAGAGATGGTGGGGACTACGTCAAACTTTTATCGTCACTTAGAAAGGAAGCACAAAGAAAGGTAAGCTATGTGTAAGAGTGATGTTTAGCAAAGTTGGCTAGCTAACGTTAGCATCCTGCCTCGGATGTGGATTGAATACCGGTTCCACTCGAGAACCGGTTCTAACAGAGCCATAAAGCCATCTTTATATACGGCTCTGGGTTCTAAGTATTATTAACCATCAACATGTTATGCCCTCAACGTTAACGAGTCCTCTTATTGATGCTCCTGCTCCAAAGCAATTTTTTGTCCCACCATAGTCTTATTTGATCGATGAGTAATGTAGACAAACTGCTGCGTGTGTAGTTAATGTTAAGTTACATCAGACTAAGATGGCGGACTAGGCTAGAGCATGTAAGGGCGCAAGACAAAACATTGAGATAAAACTTAAATAAATAAAGACACAGCAATAGTAGCTATTGTATTCAAAATAATTAAACAAGCTGGACAATAACAAGAAAGAAATTAAGAAGATAGAGCGATTTATTGA
>JACXGM010014027.1:5907-22573 GCA_016801145.1 Umbra pygmaea | reverse complement strand
TATAGTTTATACAGTATCAGTAGGATATAGAAGACTACCGTTATAGTTTACACAGGATCAGTAGGCAATAGGAGACAACGATTATAGTTTATACAGTATCAGTAGCAGGGCTGCTGACAGGAATCTGTGGGCCCGGGACAATCTCCACATTTTGGGCCCCCCGCTAAAAAAAATGACTGTGCAAAAACAAAATTTGGGGCCCCCCTCAGGACTGGGCCCGGGACAACATACCCGATTGTCCCCCCCTGTCAGCTGCCCTGATCAGTAGGATATAGAAGACTGCCGTTATAGTTTATACAGTATCAGTAGTAGGCTATAGGAGACCACGATTATAGTTTATACAGTATCAGTAGGATATAGAAGACTACCGTTATAGTTTACACAGTATCAGTAGGCTATAGGAGACCACCATTATAGTTTATACAGTATCAGTAGGATATAGAAGACTACCGTTATAGTTTACACAGTATCAGTAGGATATAGGAGACAACGATTATAGTTTATACAGTATCAGTAGGATATAGAAGACTACCGTTATAGTTTACACAGTATCAGTAGGCTATAGGAGACAACGATTATAGTTTATACAGTATCAGTAGGCTATAGGAGACCACCATTATAGTTTATACAGTATCAGTAGGATATAAAAGACTACCGTTATAGTTTACACAGTATCAGTAGGCTATAGGAGACCACCATTATAGTTTATACAGTATCAGTAGGATATAAAAGACTACCATTATAGTTTATACAGTATCAGTAGGATATAAAAGACTACCGTTGTACTTTATACAGTATCAGTAGGTTATAGGAGACAATCATTATAGTTTATACAGTATCAGTAGGCTATAGGAGACAACCATTATAGTTTATACAGTATCAGTAGGCTATAGGAGACAACCATTATAGTTTATACAGTATCAGTAGGCTATAGGAGACAACCATTATAGTTTATACAGTATCAGTAGGATATAGGAGACTACCATTATAGTTTACACAGTATCAGTAGCCTATAGAAGACTACCATTATAGTTTACACAGTATCAGTAGGCTATAAGAGACAACCGTTATAGTTTACACAGTATCAGTAGGCTATAGGAGACTACCGTTATAGTGTATACAGTATCAGTGGGCTATAGAGCACTGTATTCCACTGCTGGTTTGCTTCTAAAGCTAAGCAGGGTTGGGCCTGGTTAGTCCCTGGATGGGAGACAATCTGCCCTGCGTAGGGTGCTGTCTTTGGGATGGGACGTTTAACGGGTGTCCTGATTCTGTGGTCACTAAAGATCCCATTGCACTATTCGTAAGAGTAGGGGTGTTAACCCCGGTGTCCTGGACTAATTTCCAATTTATCCCTCATACCATCATGGCAACCTAATCATCCCTCTCTCTCAATTGGCTCATTCTTTCCCTTGGACTATGCCTAATACGTTTAGATAGTCCAGAACTAGGCTTAATGTGTTTTTATAGTCCTGGACTAGGCCTAATCTGTATATGAAAAATCATTGTCTAGCACAGGGGAAATCAAATAGGTCAGATTGATTGTCTCTGTGATTGGATGAAAAGAGGGGGTAGAGCATTATGTCCCTGTGTGTCTCTGTTAATGGAGGAGAAGGGGTGTGGCATATTATCACTGTGTGTCTCTGTTAATGGAGGAGAAGGGGTGTGGCATTTTATCACTGTGATGCTGTGATTTGAGGGGGAGAGTGGGCGGAGCACATTATTGCTGTGTCTCTGCAAATAGGGGAGAAGGGGTGGCATATATTATCCTGTGTGTCAGTGATTGGCAGGGAGAAGAGGCAGAGCATATTGTCCCTGTGTGTATCTGTGATTGGAAGATAAAGGGGGCGGAGCATTTTGTCCTTGTGTGTCTCTGTTATTGAAGGACAGGGGGTGGAGCATTTTGTCCCTGTGTGTGTCTGTGATTAGAGGACGATAGGGGGCAGAGCATATTGTCCCTGTTTGTGTCTGTGATTGGAGGATGAGAGGGAGCGGAGCATATTTTCCCTGTGTGTGTGTGTCTGTGATTAGCATAGATTGTATATTACTGGATGGAGCCAGGTGTGACATTGTTTGTGAAGACCTGATTTGGGTAATCGAACTTTCCTTTTATGGGCGCAGACATCTTGGTTCCGGATGTGACGATTATAGACGAGAGGGAGAAGTAATCTAGCTAGCTAACTGATATCAATTTGGATGCTAACGAAAAACATTATTAAAACAAAATGTAACGTTACTTACCGGAAAAACTGAACTGCCAACTCCTTTGAGTGTCTTGTCGTACAACCAAAGCCATAACCATGCCCTAAACGCCCATTTTTTTATCGCCGATTTTAAAATCAAATAATTATGAAAATGTTTACTGAGGTAATAAATCAAGTGAGACCTGTCTCTCATTCTCATAGACTATTACACTAACCGAACTCTTTTGCAACCAGACGTATCGCCCCCAGCTGGAATTCTGATAGAATGCAGGTTTCAGGCACTTCCTCATTTCCGTCAATTTGCCAAACCCAATGCACACCATGTGGTGATTGGAGGACGAGAGGGGGCGGAGCGTTGTTGTTGGTGTTTTTGTTTTACAGTATATCACTGGGCAAAGCTGCAAAAGAGACTCTGGTTTATGCTTGTTTTCATTGTATAAATAATGGTTAATAATATTGTCCCTGTGTGTTTCTGTGTCTAAGTCAAGTTTAACCAAAATGAGTTCTCATCACTATTGCTATTTTGTTACGATACTAATTTGCACATTTTTTAATGCTATGTTGTGAACATAATGTTAGATATAATATTGAAACTTTATATTAATGTAAGTCACATATTGTGGTCAAATCATATTGTAACATCAAGTCAGTTGGTATTATTCTTGTTCATTTTCTGTTAAGTTCAAACAAATGAATAACAGTTCATAACAGTTCATAACAGTTCATAAGCTTAAGCCCTTACCCCATATTGGACATGTTATAACAATGAACTGCTGTGCTTTTTGACTTAAACATAAAGCTGTATAATTTAAATGATGTGTACATTCTCTTTATTCCTAGTTTTGGACAGCTAATCATACATATTTATGCTCGTAATAGTGTTGATACGGATGTGTGCGTAACCCAGGACACAGTATCTTATATCCTGTAGGGAGGTTTTTAAAGCACAGTACTATGGGGTTTTGGTTGGAGCATCCACTTTGGTTGGATCATGCAAGCAACTAAGCTTCATATAATTATAAATAATAATAATAATTAACTTTAGCATTTAAAACGCCATGCACATATAATCAGACAGACAGGTAGGCAGGTGAGTTCATTAGTGCATCCTGGACCTCCTCCAAGTAAAGTAGGCTATGCAAACACCCTGGTGGTTTGGTCGGAGGACATTGATGAATCGTTCGCAACGACCTCCACCCAGAAAGGCTACTCTGAACAGAGAAAATAATAAAGGTGGACAAAAGCAGCTGTTATAACAGCGCACTCATACAATGCACCACAGCCAAGCAGGAGCACTGGGCTGTTTAGAGAGGAAAGGCTGTCGCTTGCGTTATCTTTCTCGCTCTCTTTCGCACTGCCCATATTTTTTGCCTCTCTCGCGCACCCTGTCTCTCTCACGCGCTCTAAACCTCTCTGATTTTCTCTCTCCCTCTGAATTAAACTTAAGGGGCTTCATTTGCATTTGAGACGTTTGTTTACAATTCGGAAAATAAGCGGAAAACTAGGAACACATAACAAAATATATAGCAAAAATGCAGAAATAACAACAATCAAAAATGTTAACTGTTTTGACCGTTTGGCTTTGAAGGCGACAGAGACAGATGAGGAAAGGGGTGTTGCTGTAAAATGGCTCTAGATAAAAAAAACAGATATTTCGCTTTCATCGGTAACATTAAGCATCGTCAGTCAAAACAAGTGAAAATGCACCATATCGGCTTAATCGCGCTGTTGCCTCCGGGACAATGTGGTCACTTAACGGAGCAGCATGCGCCGGTGTGGTGCGGATCTATACTAGCCGGTTGACATTCCGTTGTGTGAGCTCTTTGCGCACTGTATGGTGACAGCGGTTCAGTGTCGTTGAACAGGGAGGACAGTGGCCAAAATTATTGCCATGGAGCGCGAAAACCGGGCTTAAAAAGAATGCACATTGAATTCCACGGAGAAGTATTGACATGCCTAGACACTCCACCGGAAAACCGGGTCACACCTAAACCATTGAAAATCGCGATGTTCAGGTTTGGAAACTTTGGCATCACCTGCTCCGCGTCACCAATATAACCAGCGTTAGGGAGTCGCAACGTTTTACTCACGGATATTAACAAAAACGGTATGCACATCTAGTAAAGGTTTAGGAATCCATAACCGCCCGACTTACCTTCCTTTTAGGCATGTTGATTTCAGATATGTTATTCCACCAAATAGGACAGAAAGGCTCAACCTGCAGGTCCGCGATGCGAGTTTCGAACTGCCACCAGATATTGGATCAATACTAAACACCTTCCTTAATCACATGCTAATGATATGCAGAATATCGTCTCTGCATCCCGCCTACCCATAGGTCAGAACACGCAGAACTTTCTCATGTAGTGCCACGGGATTGGTCAAGCCCCCTGTTTGCCAATTTTGTAGCTGTGTACATTGGTGGAATTTTGAGAATAGGTATTCCATCGCGCTTGTCTGATTGGCTACCGCTTTTTGTACGCAAATCTCAGTTTCTCCATGGTGATGGACAGATGTGGGGGTTAAAAGAAAGTGGAGAGAACAGACAGGAGAAGAAAGGCCAATAGAAAGGTGCCAGGTCTCTAGGTGGTTCTGGGTAGTGTAGTCTCATGCAGGCTGCAATCGAACATGCCAGAAGAATCAGATTTGAGCTGAGTAGAGGGAATGACTGTATTATGAACAATCAGATTCAATCAATAATGAATCAATACCACAAACACATTAATGGAGTAGGTGAGAATACACAGGAATTCACCTGAGTTGTGTTCTGAAGCTGACAGGTGTATTCCATGTGGATCAGTATGGGTGTTCTCTGTCTGAGCAACACCCAATGTTGTCCTTGACAGTTCATTTTTGTGCCAGAGATACTTGGTCTATATGCAGCATTGGTTTAACTACTATGATTGTGATATATGCTTTCCATGTGATATCCAGAGGCAAAGAGGCAAATGTCTGAAATGTGACTACAAATGGGCCAACAATTCATGAATTCTAATAAAATGGATCGATTAATAAACTGATCACCTTGATGCAGAGATCTGACAAGTGGCTCTAAAGGTTGAATATTCGTCCCATCCACTTAGGGGAAAAGCAAATGAAAGAGAACATACTTGACTAATGGAAATACACATGGGAAGGTTAAAATTTACATACAGGAATGTTTTATTAATAAGAGCAAGTATGGGGTAAAATACCTTTTTATCATTCTAAGATTTAGTTTATTAATTTTCCTTGCTAGTCTGGACAGAATTTGGATACAAAATAATCTATATTCATGTATTGCATAACTTATTTATAAAAAAGGCACATGCATTATTTATAGAAATAAAAACGTGGAATATGCTGCTTATAACTATAATTCAAAGGTAAACCTTTAGGGTTAAGAAAGAGCAGATAAATGAAATTATATGACTAACACTGATGACATTTCCAGAGAAGTTAGCCTATAGTAAGTTATCCTATAATAATGCTACTGTACAAACTAGCAGCCCAGCTCACACCAGAGGTTTACTGTACGGCGACATCACAATAGATGGATCTCACCAACATTCTACATACAGGTCACAATAAAGCTCAATTAACACATCGTTCTACAGATACACCTATCAGCACAATGGCCACCATAGATTCTTTATGTTCCTGGTCAAAGTTGTGGTAGAGAGTTCAATAGAACTTGACGAAACAATGAAAAAGCCATGGAAACACGTGGATAAAAGATGCAGAGTGGAAAAGACCGGGACTCTCCTCATAGTCCACAGCAAAACTAGCCTTGACTATTTTACCTGTATATTTTCAACTATGAGGTAAACATTTCGGTAGGAATAGGAGTGTAATACTTGTATTGATTTCAATCTGATGAATGGAACTTCACCAATAAAATGCAGACTAAACCAATTGTTAAATGTTAGCTATACTACTAGTTTAAATGACCAGGGACAGCGTGTAGCAGTCAAAAAAATTCCAAATCACTCTTGAAAAATGACAACATGGGCCAGTAATAAGGAATTATGAGGAACTTTGAGGAATATCTACCATGTAAGCTAAAATCTTTTCACTGTACTGCAACACTATGTTCATTTAGGTGCAAACAGGTAACCCTTGTGGCCCCCCCATCCAGAAACACATACACACAACTACAATAAAATACACTCCCATGAACACACACAGGGATCACCCTGTCAGCTAAATAGAAAGGAAAATATAACTAAACAATATCCAGGAAAGGGACGGAATGTATCGTTTGTTTCTGTTACAATAGATGTGTACAATAGACCTGCTCCACAGGTCATCTGTAATGTGTTTCAATGTGTTAGTCTGGAGGATTACATAACACATATGAAAGATGTACAGCAATTAAACAATCAGCAACAGAGGAGCCAAAACTCAATTAGTGAAATATGTTAAATGAGACAGTGTAATAATACATAATATAACCAAACTAAATGACACTGTGTAATAATACATAATATAACCAAACTAAATGACACTGTGTAATAATACATAATATAACCAAACTAAATGACACTGTGTAAAAATACATAATATAACCAAACTAAATGACACTGTGTACTAATATATAAACTAACCAAACTAAATGACACTGTGTACTAATATATAAACTAACCAAACTAAATGACACTGTGTAATAATACATAATATAACCAAACTAAATGACACTGTGTACTAATATATAAACTAACCAAACTAAATGACACTGTGTACTAATATATAAACTAACCAAACTAAATGACACTGTGTAATAATATATAAACTAACCAAACTAAATGACACTGTGTACTAATATATAATACAACCAAACTAAAAGACACTGTGTACTAATATATAATTCAACCAAACTAAATGACACTGTGTAATAATATATAATACAACCAAACTAAATGACACTGTGTACTAATATATAATATAACCAAACTAAATTACACTGTGTACTAATATATAATATAATGACACTGTGTACTAATATATAATATAACTAAAATAAATGACACTGTTTACTAATATATAATATAACCAAACTAAATGACACTGTGTAATAATATATAATATTACCAAACTAAATGACACTGTGTACTAATATATAATATAACCAAACTAAATGACACTGTGTACTAATATATAATATAACCAAACTAAATGACACTGTGTACTAATATATAATATAACCAAACTAAATGACACTGTGTACCAATATATAATATAACCAAGGTTAAAGGTTAATTTCCCACACCAGTGATATTTTAAATTGCAATTAGTGTCTGTGTATAATAGTTAATGAATTTGTTAGCTCTCACGTGGATGCACTGAGCAGGCTAGATACTGAGTCATGGGGAGCAGAAAATAACTGTCAAAAGACTTGCATAATAAGTAACAAACTGCATAAAGTTAAAAATGTATACAAAAAGATATCCAATGCCTTGCTAATGCCAGTCAGTACTGTTTAAATCACTTTTTAAGAAGTGGAAGATTTGGGAATCTTGATACGAAGCCAAGGTCAGGTAGACCAAAAAAGATATCAGCCAAAACTGCCAGAAGAATTGTTCGGGATACAAAGAACAACCCACAGGTAACCTCGGAGACATACAGGCTGCTCTGGAAAAAACGGTGTGGTTGTTTCAAGGAGCACAATACGACTATACTTGAACAAAAATGAGCTGCATGGTTGAGTTGCCAGACAAATTTCACTTATTGCAAGTTGCACTTATTGCGCCAGTGCCACAAATAAGCCTGGTTACAATATGCCCGATAACACCTTGACATGTCTCACAGCTTCTGGCACACTGTAATTTGGAGTGACCAGACCAAAATAGAGCTTTATGGTCACAAACATAATCACTATGTCTGGTGAGGGGTAAACAAGGCCTATAGTGAAAAGAATACCATCCCCACTGTGAAGCATGATGGTGGCTAACTGATGTTTTGGGTGTGTGTGAGCGCTAAAGGCACAGGGAACCTTGTGAAATTTGATGGCAAAATGAATGCAACATGTTATCGGACAATACTGACAGGCAATTTGCATTCTTCCCTACAAAATCTCCACATGGGATGCTCTTGGACTTTCCAGCACGACAATGACCCTAGGCACAAGGCCAAGTTGAACCTCAGGTGGTTACAGCAGAAAAAGGTGAAGGTTTTGGAGTGGCCATCACAGCCTCCTGACCTTAATATCATCGAGCCACTCTGGGAGATCTCAAACGGGCAGTTCATACAAGACGACCAAATAGTTTGCATGACCTGGAGACATTTTGTCAAGACGAATGGGCCCCTATACCACCTGCAAGAATTTGGGGGCCTCATAGACAACTATCACAAATGACTGCAGGCTGTCATTGATGCTGAAGGTACACCGTATTGAGAACTGAGGGTATGCAGACTTTTGAACAGGGGTCATTTCATTATTTTATTTGTTGCCAGGTTTGGTATTATGATTGTGCCTATGAATCCTATGATAAAAAAAAAATGTTTTGCCTGCTTACCCATATTTTCTTTAAAAATGGCACATCTATTACCAATTCTCCCGGGGTATGCAAACATTTGAGCACAAATGTACACTGCTCCAAAAAATGAAGGGAACACTCAAATCACATATTGGGTCTCAATGACCGAAAAATATAAAAAATTAAAATCTTGACTGTACATTGTGTAATTCATTGACAACAAAATGACGTAACAACTCAATAGATATAAAACTGATTGTGGGCTTGAGTCAAACTGACACTGAAAATATAAGTAACAATGGAGAAAGAAGGCTGTTCCAACTTGTGTGAATGTCACCACAGGAACTCATAATGTGTGTGTGTGGCCCCACGTGCCTGTACGCACTCCTGACACAGCTGGGCATGCTCCTGATTAGATGGTGGATGGTGTCCTGGGGAGATTTCCTCCCAGACCTGGATCAGGGCATCAGTGAGCTCCTGGACAGGCTGTGGTGCTACTTGGCGTCGTCAGATCCCCCGATACATAATGTCCCAAAGGTTCTCAACTGGATTCAGGTCTGGGGAATGTGAAGGCCAATTAATGGCATCAATGATTTCGTCATCCACAAACTGCTTACACTCTGTGGGCCACCTGAGGCTGGGCGTTGTCCTGCACCAGGAGGAACCCATTGCCCACTGCACCGGCGTAAGGTCTGATGATGGGTCTGAGGATTTCATCCCGGTTCCTAACAGCAGTCAGGGAATCGTTGGCTAGCATGTGGAGACAATGGCAGACACATTTCCCCTCAGAAAAATGTACTTTGGTAAAAGTCCTCTAATAACATTTCCAATAAAGCTGAACAACATAACTCCCAAGATCCAAAAAAGCTCCCGATCACTTTCACAGAACACACGACTGTCACTTGTGTGATGGCAGTTCAATGTCTATGCTCCATGAATTACATGTTTACGTTTATTTACTTCTCAATGTTTTTCTCATCGTAATTAAAATGTTGGTTTGTAAGCGTTGTGTCATTTTAATGTTGCTACAAATGTACGTCTTCTGAAATGGGCAAAAAACAACCTCATTATTCAAACTTAAAATCTAGCTTATTTGGTCAATTACTGTATATAGTAGGCTAATTACTGACAATACTTTGTTTATTAGTGTTAGCATATACATTTCAGTTTTTTTTTTAAAGAAACGGCAGATAACAACAAGGTTGTCAAGGGTCAAGCCAAGTGTCTTCGCATTCTGGGAGGTTATCAATATGTCCTGGAATGGAAAGGCATCATACACAACTCATTGTTTGTGTTGTTTTTTGTATTAATTTTGCTCAATTTAAAGAAGGCTGCCAATAATTCTTATTATGCTGTGTCAACATTTTTTTTTTAACCAAATAACACTATATAGGGTTTACATTCCGATCAAGTGTCCACCTGTTGACCTTCTGAACAAGCTCCGTTATATCCACTACCTTGACAATCAGATGCATCATTGTAGTCAGCACGCAAATACTGAGCTGCATAACACTGCCACCTTGTGGAAACAATGCTGTATGCTAAATTACATCACAGTTTTGGTTCCAATCACACATCAACAGATGTCTGTATAGATCATGGAGTGCCTATTGCCTTATCATGTTGTCATGTTGTCATAAGCATATCTGAAAATATTTTGGTAGCCCAGCAAGTAGGGGTATGTCTAGAAATTATTTATTTAGGAGGCTCAACAAGGGGTCGTTTTCAACAGATATCAAGAGATCTTGTGACTTGTGCAAATACTGGGCCCACCATTTGGTCTGCTTGCATTTCCTGACCATACTCCCCTGGCTTATGGTTTGACTGAAATGCCTCTGAAAGGTTTACGGAGTAGATAGATCATCAGGCAATGAGGATGTATTATGATCTGTGCAGATTATAAATCACATTTTAATATTTTTTAAGCCTCGTCTTAGAGCCTCGTCTAGCTGTTTTTTTCTAGGAGCCCTGCGCAAATATTTACTTGATACAACCACATGACCGTTCTTGTATTTAACTATGTATTTATTAGACAGTAGCCTATTCTGTAGATTTTACATTCCATCTGTATATTTTACATGCCATAACATGACAGGTTTCTGGGTTGGATATAACTCTGTGGTTAGCTTTTGTTTTACCAGGCCAAGCTAGTTATTTTAAATACCAAAGCAAAGCATCAAGCTAATTGCGGGGACCAAACAATATTAAAATGAATATCTCAAAATCCACACACGACAGAAACAGTAAAGGAGTCTTTATGATTTTTTTTACTCTACGGCAGCCCACGCCAGCAGCATTTACACTGTGATAGACATTGTTTGAAATATTATATTACAATTACAACCGGTTACATCAATCAATACATCATGATACATTGTTTTCCTTTGTTAGATACAATTTGCTCTTTGAAATTTGGAGCTAATGTGTGGGCGGGGCGTCCTGAATTAGAGCAGACTGTTTATTTGTGACGGTGCAGCTGAAGTCGAGAACCCGTTCACAGATCTGATAAAAGGGTGAGGTTGACAGCCTGTGTCGTTTTAAATGACTGCATGCTAAAATTATATTTTTGTTGTATTTTGTTTAATCTCCGTCTCGAGAACATTCTGTATTAATTTAAATGTGTCTTCATGACACTACTTTGCTATCTCATCGCAGTCACGTGGGGTCGGGCTACAGCTACTCGAATGTCATATTTATTTGTATTTACTCTTGCTATCTAACGTAGTTTATGAATATATATGCAATTGTGCCTTAGGAGGTTGGACAAGGTGACTGGTACCTATTTGTCGCAATGCTGTAAGGACTGATAGCTATACATTACATCACCATGTCTTGTTGCCATTTGATTTGTGTGTTCTTTGACTGGGTTGGTTTTTAGCAGCAATTTCATGTACGTTGTCGTTGTTTGATCATGTTCAATATTTCGATAATTAAAATAGCTATGTTCTGCAAGAGCAAATGTTTTAAAATCAGCCTTCTTCACTGTAATATTGGTAGGCTAGCTGTCTCTTGTAAGCCACTGTAGCGCCAAAATGTAGTAAACAAGCTTAGGACTAAGAAAGTTTATGTACTGGACATTCAACTCTGTCTAATATTTCCGGTTTTGTAAACATTAGTCTAATACTATTCTAACATTACAAAATAATTTTGCCATCAACAAATGGATCTATTACCTCTCAACAATACAAATGTATTCTAACTTGTCTGTTATCTCATGTCCCCTTAAGACTGTCCAGGACTGCCCACAGGGTGGTGTGATGAGTTGGACCATGCTGCTGGCGTGCCTACGAGGAGGAGATTGTCGTGTGGGGTTGTTCTTAACCTCAGCCTTGGTCCTTTCCCAGGCTCTGGCCTCCACACTACTGGACCACAATGGACACCAAGGTAGGGCTCTGGGCCTCAGAGCAATCAGAAGGGATGTAAATTACCGATAAGGGGTAGGCAGATATGGTCATGAGCACGCCTCTCCTTGTTTCTCCAATCACAGGCCATCCTCTTCACTCCACAAGGGAGGGGCGTCCCAAACTGCTGCTGTTGTCATTTGACGGCTTCCGCTGGGATTACGTGGACCGCGTTCCCACCCCCAACTTCCACGCCCTGATGGAAGAGGGGTCGAAGGTGGAGCAAGTGGAGAACGCCTATATCACCAAGACGTTCCCTGACCACTACACACTGGTTACAGGGCTACATGCCGAGGCGCACGGCATTGTGGGTAACGAGATGTACGACCCAGACCTTAACGCCTCCTTCTCCATGGAGGAGCCGAGCGCCTACGAGCCGCGCTGGTGGGCCGGGGCAGAGCCGCTCTGGGTGACCAATCAAAAGCAGGGTGGGCGGAGTGGCGGGGTGATGTGGCCGGGGGCGGACGTGGAGATTGGGGGAGTGTATCCATCTCGGTATGTTGCATACAACGCCTCAGTCAGCTTCGAGAAGCGTGTGGAGACCATGGTGTCATGGCTAGGGGAGGGGCCTGGTCAGGGAGGTGTGGACTTTGGTGTGTTGTACTGGGAGGAACCCGATGAAAGTGGTCACAATCTAGGACCTGAGAGTCCTTTAATGGACGTGGTCATTGCTGATATCGATGACAAGCTGGGGTTCCTCCGCAACGAGCTGCGCAAGAAAGGTCTGTATATGTCATACTGTATACTGGCGGAGAGCATGCCAAGATGCATGAAAGACAATTATTATTACTCTTATTATACATTTATTATTAATCCACCAAGCTCTGAAAGCTTCTTAAGTTAACACATTGGTATTGTTTTGTTTAAAGGAACACTCCAGACCACTAAACAGCTTGAAATTGTTGTGCCGGTCGTGTTTCCGACATGACAGTCGCTAAAAACATTCCCAACTCAGCCACCGTAAGTGTTCGGAAATCGAGTCAATCTTTGAATCGAGTCAATCTTTGAATCGAGTCAATCTTTGAATCGAGTCAATCTTTGAATCGAGTCGATTGGAGCATTAAACCAGACAAATAGATATCAGGAATTCAACCAAACACCTCTTTTGAATCTAGCTGTAGTTTCATAAATGTTGAGTTGATGTGGCCAAGTTGGGAATTACCGAACGTGCTGAGAATGTGTTTTGACTCTCATGTTGGAAATGTGACCAGCACACTGATTTTGAGCTGTTTAGAGGTCTGGAGTGTTCCTATAATAGTTTATATTAACTTCTTTTCTTTGCAATATAGGTCTGACAACACTGCATCTTTTTTGTTATTTTGACCAGTTGTCATTTCCTGCAAAAATGCTTAGAATGACAATGTGTTTATTTGGAATTTGGGACAAATGTGAACAGTAATGTAAATTTAGACATGACGCTTTTGCAGTGGTCTCTAAATTTTTCCAGTGCTGTATAACACAAAGGATAGAAAATGTCCACATGCCCCTTTCAGACTATTCGCATTTTGTTTAAAATAGATATGTTTACATGCAAAACGTTCTTCCTATAGATGTAAACAAACTACTCCACATGTTCTATTTACATACACATGCGTTACGGTATTAATGCATACAGAACATTAACCAAAAACACATTATATTAATAACATACAGTAAATGACATATACTTTAATTAAAATAGAGGCCCAGGCTGGTCTAAATATTTCCAGAAGGGACATAACCACATTGCAAATAGACAGATGAATCAATTTAAACATCTTATTAACAATTGAATTATGTTTTGAATCTGACAATAGGCCTGTATGAGAGAGTGAATCTGATAGTCACGAGTGATCACGGGATGACCCAGCTGTCTGAGGACAAGGTGATTGAGCTGGATAAATACTTGGACAGAGAGCTGTACACCTGGGTAGACAAGAGTCCTGTAGTGGGGATACTGCCTAGAGAAGGTAAGATACTGCCCTGTGGAGAGATACTGCATAAAGAGAAAAAGATACTGCCCGGTGGTGATACTCAGTTTTAGGTTAATGGTTCCGTGTCTGATCCAGGTAAGTTTGAGGAGGTTTACGAGGCACTGGTTGATGCCAATCCGAACATGGTCGTCTACAAGAAGGATCAAATCCCTGAGCGGCTTCACTACCGACACAACCGAAGGATCATGCCCATCATCGTGGAGGCCAAGGAGGGCTGGAGCCTCACCCAGAACAGAAGCACGGGACCACACATGCGTAAGGACCTACCAAACATGGACTTACATACACTACCGTTCAAACGTTTAGGGTCACCCAGAACAGAAGCACGGGACCACATATGCGTAAGGACCTACCAAACATGGACTTACATACACTACCGTTCAAACGTTTGGGGTCACCCAGAAATGTTCATGCTTTTGATTGAAATTATTACCTTAATTCATCAAGTTGGCATTCAATTAAAAACATATATCCAAGACATTACCAATGTTGCAAATATCTATCATTATTGGAAATGGCTGATTTTATAATTAATTAAATACAAAGCAAAAGACACTGTTTCAGCAGCCATTATTTCAGTGTCCTACGTCTTTTAGCTCATCTGTAAATAATCATGTGTTGACAATACTTTTATTATCAATGTAAAGCCACCTTGGTGAATGAAGTTATCAATTTCAATCAGAACAAATGAAAATACTTGGATGACCCAAAACTTTAAACGCAAGTGAATATTCACAGTTTTATTCGGTGTGATGGTGATGCTAGTGGTAAATGACATATAGGGACGGGATACATGAAGTGCACACAATGTTGACCTAAACTCATGCAATGGATATTGACATATTTTAAAGTAATGGCATAGGGATTTATATGAGTATATTATATATACAGTAATTGATTTACAGATATATTTCACTTCTCATTTTGCGATGATGAATATCTATAATTGTTCCAAAATTGCTTGAATTCTCTGTAAACCCGAGAGGTGATTGCATGGAAACATCCCAGTATATCAGCACCTTCTGAAATACTCAAACCAGCACATCTGGCACCAACAAACATGCCACGTTCAAAGTCACTTCAATCATATTTCGTCCCCATTTTGATGCTTAGTTTGAACTTCAGCAGATCGTCTTAACCATGTCTACATGCCTAAATGCATTGACTTTCTGCCACGTGATTGGCTAATCAGATATTTGTGTTAATGAGCAGTTGAACAGGTCTATCTAATGAAGTGGCCGGTGAGTGTATATCAGGCGCATTAGTCTGGACAAAGCCATAGAACCCATTCACGTAGCACTGGTGCTAGCCATTTTAGGTACATAGACAAATTAAAGATAAGTCCCCTTTAACACCAGGAGTTAGCCTATTTTGAATGCTATAAAAATATAAATATGCTTTGAATTATGTATATATTTAGATTAGAATATTTTATCTTCTATAGTATAATAAATATGTAATGTCTTATTACTTTGCTGTTGTCCTTCACAGTGGGTAACCATGGCTACAACAACTCCTTACCCAGCATGCATCCTGTATTCGTGGCGCGGGGCCCCTCATTCCGGAAGAACTTCATAAAGAGCTCCATGCATTCTGTTGACCTCTACCCTCTGATGTGTCACATCCTGTCGGTCCGGCCCCGCCCCAACAACGGATCCCTATCCCGGGTCAGGGACCTCCTCTCAGAGCCCCCCTCTCCCACTGCCCACACCCCCTCAGGGGGCAGAGCCCAGACACCCTCTTACGCCACTGCCCTGGGCGCGTTCCTGGGATTCGTCATGGTGACAGGGTTCCTGATTGTGGTTGTCAAGCAGGTGACGCTGAAACAGCTACCAGGCAAGCGACTCGGTAACAGAGAGATGGTCCAGCCGCTACTTCAGAAAGACTTGCATCTTTAAAGCGCAGGAGGTGTGGCTTTGTTTGGATAGTTTTTCTTCATTTTTTCAATCTAATCATGAAGTGACAGGCAGAGACGATTTCACTGTTTTACATTTATTCTGACGTGTCCTCACTCTGTGTAAATTAATTAGCCAAGAGACACTCATCCCTGGTTAATTAACTTTAGCCACCGCTAGCTAAATCTATGGAAGTAATGTGTTTGTGTGTGAGCAGGTTTAAAAATCTCCAAATTCACTGACTTCAGCTGGCAGTATTATTTGGAACTGTTATGCTAAGCTATATGATTGGTAGTATATTAGGCTGGACAATAGAGAGCATAAAAAGCATGAGGCCATTGCAAATGAAGGGACTAGAAGTTTGTTTTGATTTGAATGAAACTAAAAACTACACTTACTTGTCAAGGGTATGTCTTCCATTTAATTATAGTACTACAAGCTGGTTTTAAGGTGACACAGTCACATCAACTGCAGTAGGAAGTAAACATCCGGCCCTCTAAGATGTTAAATGCACTTACATCTGTGTTACAAGAAATAATTAACAAAATCAAAATTAATTATTATTTTTTGTTTTAGGCTTTATGAAAGCACCTAAAAGCTGGCAACGGTATTGCATTTAAAAGTGTAGGTTGTCTTGATTAACATTACACTTTAAATAATATTGTGTGTGTGTGTGTGTGTGTGTGTGTGTGTGTGTGTGTGTGTGTGTGTGTGTGTGTGTGTGTGTGTGTGTGTGTG
>JACXGM010014026.1:0-22474 GCA_016801145.1 Umbra pygmaea | reverse complement strand
GTACTCGGGCACAAACATGTTTGGTTGGATGTCACTCAGAATGTAAAAGCAAGTTGTAAAATTCCTCATCTGTAAATCCTAGGTTATTAGCAATTGTGTTACAAGCGACTTTGTTTACGAAATGTTTCACAGAATTTAGAGAACATGCCGGGTGGGCGGGGCTTGGAACAAGGAAACCAGCATTGTAGTTCTCGAAATATGGAAAAAATCATACCACCTCGTCTATTTAGCATTAAAACGGCAGATCGAAGCGTCACAGAAAGACAAGCTATACCTTAAAAAATCAAGGACAACCGAGGCTTTAAGAAAGTAGGTTTGAAAGCCAGATCAGTATAACAGGGATGCTTATTTTCGCGACCGAATACATGCCTACATTCATTTTTCCTATCTCCACAGTCGATTGGATTTCCACCGTGACGTCAGCGTGTGAAAATTCCCCGCGAAATTTCAAATCTTGCTCTTACACTAGCCTGACATGTATTAAACATATCTCACTGTTCTACAAATGTCTGGGAGAAGCTACTAGCCCCTCCAGATCGCTGTAGGGTGAAGTATCCCTTTAAGAGACCACTCAAGACAAAAATGACCTTAGTTATTGAAACAGATGAAGTCAAAGAGAGAATAGGGGGAAGACTATGAAATTATCTGGAACATGGTGAATAAGACATCTATAGTCTCACAACCTGGCAGGGACGTCAGCCAGGTTGTGGCAGAAAGAGACATATTTTTGAGCATGGACTCCTAAATGGGTATTTTGGTTGATGTATGGTGGTTAGATCCAGTAAGGTAGCCTACTATTGTTTTACATATGTGTGTTGGGTATTATGATGTGTGCTGTGTAGCGCCTTCCTCTCTTTCACCTGGTACTGATTAGGGACTGAGTTGGCCTAATCATCTAAATACCTTCAGCTGGTTGGCTCGGTCCCTATGTCCGTCCAGGTGTATGAGAGGAAGGCGCTGTTCATTAATACATTTTTACTTGTATTACATTGTCACTGTTTGAAGATTGTGGTCCGGGAGTTCATGTAAGGTATGCAATGTTAGTTGTGAAGAGTGTAGGTTTGCTCGAGTGTTTATGCGTACGCTCTGTTTATATCAGCCGCGGTCGGTGGATCTTAATTGGGGAGGACGGGCTCGTATTACACTCGGGACCGGAATGAATGGAATGGTGCGCAATGCACAACACCCAGTGTTTTTTTGTTTTGCACACTGGGTTTTGTGCATTGCGCACCATTTCATTCACTCCGGTCCCGAGCGTAATACGAGCCCATCCTCCCCAATTAAGATCCACCGACCGCGGCTGGTGTATATAGGATATTACCGTCTGCACCGTGTAAGAGTGCAGTATTTATGTCCATGTATATAATATCGTTGTGCCACTCGCAAGTCTAATCGCCTGCAACTAATCAACCTGTATGCTCCTTGGATTGTGTATAAAACTTCCGCAAATCATATACCTGCCTGAGTTTCCCTCCTTCATCTCTACACCACACGCGCAAAGTTCTGACAGAATGAACCGCCTCATTGAGGGACTTCTGAAACCAGGCAACGAGGGACCGGAGGGACTCGGTCACAATTCCCCCCAGGGAATTTTTGGGGGGGAGCTGTGGCCGTGCGGCGAGCTACGTCTTCCACCATGGCCCGCCGCATATTCTCCGGTCCCGAAGACCAACCAATCGCTGACAGAGCGGCTCTCCCAGTCACTCCCACCTCCTCCACGGGAATGGCTGATGGAGATGCAGTGGGAGAGGGAGAGAGCGCTGGCCCAGGAGGAGCTGACTGACAAAGCAGTGCAAGCTGCGAGGGCTGCCGTCTAGAGTGCAAAGGCGGCGGGATGTGAAGCCAGGGCCGCTATGAGAGCGGCAGAGGTTATGGAAAGGATGGCGAGGGCTGCTATGGCAGCAGCGAAAGCGGTGAGAGAAAGGACGGTACAGGCGCTTAAGAGGCTGCAAGAGCCCACGGCAGCAGACCCATCCAGGGAACCCGCTACAGCTGCTGCCCAGCCTCTGGATCCCGCATCAGATGACCAGCCTCTGAAGCCTTCCTCTGCACCCCAGCCTGCACGACACCATGTGTGCCAGGCCCCGGTCCCCGTCTCAGCACGCCAGCGTCTGGACCCTGCCTCAGCGGGCCTGCCCGCTACAGCTGCTGCCCAGCTCCTGCCCGCTACAGCTGCTGGCCAGCTGCTGCCCAGCTCCTGCCTGCTGCAGCTGCTGCCTGCGAGGGTGCCAGCTGCCTACACCAGCCTCAGCACTCAGGCAGTCCCAAGCAGCTGAGCCGGGGCGGCTGTCTGGGTGGCTGCGTCCTCCGGCGGAACCCCCTGGAACTGTGATGGGGTTTTGGGGATGCTTCCAGGTACTTTGTGAGGGGGATTGCGCTGCCCGCTCGCCCGCCCGCCCGCCCACCATCACATTTTTCTGTCGTTTTTGGGGCGCTCTTTGTTTTGTTTTTCCTGCCTTCCTCGCGTTTTTTGAGGGGGCGTACTGTCACAACCTGGCAGGGATGTCAGCCAGGTTGTGGCAGAAAGAGACATATTTTTGAGTATGGACTCTTAAATGGGTATTTTGGTTGATGTATAGTGGTTAGATCCAGTAAGGTAGCCTACTGTTGTGATACATATGCATGTTGGGTATTATGATGTGTGCTGTGTAGCGCCTTCCTCACTTTCACCTGGTACTGATTAGGGACTGAGTTGGCCTAATCATCTAAATACCTTCAGCTGGTTGGCTCGGTCCCTATATCCGTCCAGGTGAATGAGAGGAAGGCACGGTTCATTAATACATTGTCACTTGTATTACATGGTCACTGTGTGAAGATTGTGGTCCGGGAGTTCATGTAAGGTATGCAACGTTAGTTGTGAAAGTAGTGTAGGTTTGCTCGAGTGTTTATGCGTACGCTCTGTGTATATAGGATATTACCACGTCTGCACCACGTACTGAAGTGCAGTATTTATGTCCATGTATATAATATCGTTGTGCCACTCTGTATATAATATCGTTGTGCCACTCGCATGTTTAATCGCCTGCAACTAATCAACCTGTATGCTCCCTGGATTGTGTATAAAACTTCCGCAAATCATCTACCTGCCTGAGTTTCCCTCCTTCATCTCTACACCACACACGCAAAGTTGTGACATAGTGAGAAAAAAGCTATAAAAGGTAACAGAAACAGCCAAAAGCAAGCAATATATTCGAAATGAAAGTAAAGAAATAATAAATAAAAAATGCAGTAAGCATTCACAGATTAAAAGCAGTAACTACTTGGAAGAAGTTATTTAAATAGTGTACTGCAAATGCACGCACAGTGTGTGAGATTCAAAAGAAAGTCTTTAGCAGGGAGCTAGTTAGCAATGATTAGCATGCTATGGTTGTCGACCTCCAGGCAATGGTCAGACCAAAAGAGCGCTAATAGCCCGTTAATGAAGAGGGACCGGTAAACGGCTGTTCCAGTGTTATTTATTCCAGGGAGTTGATTGAAGAGTTAAGGACAGGGATCCTTTGTGTGGAGCCTGAGCAGAGGTAGAGGAGGCCTCTGAGCGAATGGCATTGCTACAGCTAGCGGGCCAAGGGACCGCATCAGTGAGCACAAGGGTCGCATCAGTGAGCACACCTCCGGAATGTCGGCAGAGGAATGCCTTGGAGTAGGTTGTTTCGATTGTCATGAGGGAGGTATGTCGCGCTCAGTACTGTGTTCTTAGCTAGCTATACTATTAGCTAATATTGTTGTTGTTAGCTCAGCTAACAATTGAATTAGCCGATGGTAGTAGATAGTTAGCCATGAATGTTCTGGATGGTGAGATTGAATTTATAGATTAGTTTAAATTGGACAAATATGTCTGTTGTTGCGAGACGAAAACATGTAACCACAAGATATAGGTACAAACAGGAACATAAGCTGGCTATGACAAGCAGAGGGAAAATAATTTTCATACAGCAATGATTTTGGAAGTAATCTGAGAATACATCACCTAGTTAAATGGCTGTACAGCAAAACTTTACAAACTACAATTAACTTTGTAAAATAAATTGATGATAATGTAATACAATGCAGTTACTGTCTCAAAACATTAGCGTACACTAACGTTAACGTGGTAGATGTGTGTTGCTTATGTCCAACCTGCCTTCCAGGTATTCTGCCAGGCTTTCGGTTCATTTGCGCCATTTTGTTTTCCACCCCAGGGTTTTGTATTCTACTCCCCAGTAATTGTGCCCATGCTATTCTTACTTATCATTAAATATCAAACATGAGAATTACATGCTTGCTAAATATATCTACCATAACACACCGAATTCATGTCTTTAAGACTAACATAACTTTAAAACTATTCATGTTAGAAACAATCTATACTATCAAGTTATTTACTCAAAATGTAATAATGTGTGATATTTATACATACTATTTGTATATACACTCTATTCCTCTCTTCACTTCTCTATCCTGCCAATCATCTTTAGCTACACTTTTTCTTTGTCCTTTACCAGGAAAAACGAAAAGGACACTTAGCCCTGACTAATTTACAATTTTGTCATTTATCAGATGCTCTTATCCAGAACTTACATACAGAAACTAGGTGAAACAATGAACAGGCAAAAACAGTGCTAGAAAAGAATCATACAGATAGACATAGAACATTTTAAGAGGTGGAATTAAACTATTTTAGTTGCTCATTGAAGAAGAAGATGTTCAGATGTTTTCTGAAGATGGGTAGAGACTGCTGTTCTATAGTTGAAAGAGAACGTAAGATATGTGGTCAGGGTCATCATCAGTTGTTACACTAATGTCCAGAATATTTTAAATGTTTTCTGTCAAATTGTATTAGGCATATTAATTTCCTTTATGTCAATAGTTATGAGCAGTTAGATTTGCTTTTGTAATTCTCTGCAGAGGTCTACATTTTAAACAATATTCTAACAGCATTCATTTACATTTTTTCATCTATTTGAGCTGTCTCTCTCACTTCTGTTTCCCAGCATTACATTTTCCGTCTAAATCTTAGTGTACATTGATTTACGAATAATCTATTTAGGCATTGACTGTTTTATTTGCCTATCTGAAAGAAATTGTTTTAAACAAATGCAGGGTTAGTAATGTCTTTTTAAATGGGGTAGTATGATTTGCATAAGTGTCAGAATAAAATGCACTGCAAGTTACTTTGATTGATGGGCACTTTCAGAGTGGTAAATGCGCATGTATATTTTAGCTTATTCCATGTTCAGTCAGCCAAATTATGGGGGTTCTTGGCAACCAGCAGGTGATGTTTTAAGAACCATGACGCAATGTGTCATGAACATCCTAAAAACATCCCCAGGTATGACACAAACTCAATCTGGACATCTTCTATTGGTCAAGTAATATATGATGTATGGCCAGCTAGCCCTCAATAAACAAAACAAACTAATGGCAGCAGGAAACTATGGACCAAGCCCTCGCTGTATGCAAAACAGTATTCAAAAATAAAGGAGTGGCAGAAGGATGCAATCAGTTTCAAACAGTTTTATTGTTACGGAAAGGCGACCACAGTCTTCAAAATATGTGACAGCGACAAAAAGCAGATAATAAATAGTAGCAATATGCCTTTTTTGCTGTGATGGCAGTTCAGACTTGGAGTAATTACATGGCAAAATTGAAAACATCTCATGAGGCCATTTAGTTGATAAACACCAGGCAACTAGGGATAAAATCGAGAGATGGTGATTCTAGCCATTCCAATTTGCACATTAGCAACAGACATATGAAACCCATTTGTGGACAATAATGCTTGTTCACTTACACTGATGCATGGATTGTATCCAAATAGTTTGTCTCATTAATATCACTGCATAGCATTGTAACAGACCCTTATCAGCCTAACTGAAAATGTCTCAGTGGCGCTGGATCAAATAGCCTAGACTGCCTAGCGAGGCATAAAAAATGCTTATCATAGGGATAATGTTCTCATTGAGTATGTAAATGTCAAATGTGATTGCCTTTTTTCTCTGAAACTTTTGGTCATGATCTGTCATCATACCAGGTATTCTGAAACCATCTTTTGAATTCATCTTCAGAGGGATTAGATTGAAGCCATTTTTATAGGGATTAGATTCACACTTCTTTACCCCTTTAAGGCGCTTATGGATGGGCTTAGGTAATAGGCAGTTGAGCAGGGAGAGAATCGGTCTAAAGTTTGTAGAGACCAATGGCCCCTATGTAGTGGCAGCCACAACAGAGCATAAATAGCTTGGCTTCCATTTTTACTAAAAACAACACTGCTCTGACATAGCTAGGTTTACGTAATCTAAAAGAAGTTATTCAACATTTAACTTTTATTACCATATCCATGTTTATTTGAAAAAAAAGAATGCCAAGTGAAGTGTCTGTCTGATCATTTGACTGTTTGTTTTTTTTAATTCTCATTTAGCATGTGCAGCATGTTTTGACCTAACTCAATATTGAATAATGGGCATAATCATCTATCATGTAGATTATGTTTTCATTGTTAATGAAATGTGTAGTACCTCATAGAATCAGATAACAGAGCAAGCCAATTGGCATTAAGATCTAGACACCATAGTGTTTGTGATAGAATGGGATACTGATTAGCCAAAATATTTGGAGATGAGCAAAATTTTGGAGGAAGACTAAAAATATCCCATATTTTAGGGATGTATTCATAGTCCCCTGACATCACATTATAATGCTGTTTTGGTACTCATCATCAACAGAAGAAAGAAAAACTGTGTGGGTGCACCACATCCTCTGTACAAGGTAAGGTTCACTATAAGAAATGTTGCCTAATGCATCTGATGTGGGCAGTGGGAATGTTTACCCAAATTTGTACAATGTGTACCACTCTTTAAGGAAAACATGAATGATCAAGCAAAACAAATTAATTTTATTTGTAATGGGATTCAAATTAAACTATAAAGTATCACAGAATAGCACAATCTGTAAAATAATTAGAACAATTAAGATTACGAGAAGGTCCCCATTCAAAAGTTTGCATACCCTTAATTCCTAATACTGTGTATTTTCCACGTTAGCATTACAATTTAGTCATTTAGCTGACATGAATATACAGCGACATTCCCCCGTAAATATGTAAAGGGACTTTCCGCCGGAGCAATTTAAGGAAAAGTGCCTTGCCCAAGGACACAACGATATTTAGCACAGTCGGGAATCGAACCGGTATCCTTTCGACTACAAGTCTGACCTAACCACTGAGCCTTCTGTGCCACAAATAGCATCAATGACACTTGCAGTCTTTTGGGATAGTTGTGGATGAGGCACTTTATTTTCTCAGGTGGTAAAGCTGCCCATTCTTCTCATCAAAAAGCCTCCAGGTCCCATATACCCCTTAACATCTAAATCTGTGGTAGCTTCACGGAATGGCATGATGACGTAGCAGAATTGTAGGATGACGTAGGATGGTAATGGTGGACAGTCGTATAAACATGCGACTCACATCCCAGAGATTGCGAGTTCAAATCCAGGCGGACACTTTGGATATATTTTGTTTTCTATTCCAGTGCGATGCAGACGTGTTGCAAATGTGTTTTTTGATCCTTTTATTCCTCACTGTCAGTTAGCATCAAGGTGTCTGAGTGGTTAAGTTTAGTGTAAGGGTTTGGGTAAGGCTTAGAACTATTTAATAGCAAGGTCTCACTGAATTCAGTGAAATCAACACACCGATTAGGCTGGTTTGGCATATTGTAAGCCGGCTGTTTTGTGGTGTTGGCACAATAATAGGCTTTTTTTCTGTCAACTTAGTGTGCATCTTAAAACAGCCAAGCTACCTTTTAGAAGAGAAGCCTATATTTCAGCTGAAGTTTTTTTCTTTGCAATTTTCACTTTTGACCAATTTTCCTGTCGACTTTCCTGTCTGAAATCTTCATTGGTCTACCTGACAGTGGGTTGGAATTATATGTAACGCCCAGCCCTGTATGGGCTGGGAAAAGGACACATTTATGTTCTAATTGCTTCCACGTGTGTGTCCTTGGATTAGATTCTCCCTTCATGTTTGTTTTGATTAGGGTTCCCGCTCCACCCTTCTATGTCATGTTCACATGTTTTATTAGCCAATAGATCCCCATCATTGTTAATCATGTTCACAGGTGTTTGTCATTATCCCTTATTTGTTTCAGTATTTAGCTTGTGTGTTTCGTTCTTACCCTTGTCGATTATTGTCTCCTGTTGCCTCCTGTTGCGTGTTCCTTGTGTGTTATATTCCTCAGTTACTTTCGGTCTAGCCCCTTGTGGCATTATTTGTTTTCTTCTGAGTCCTTCTGTAATAAATACATTTTGTTTCAAGGCATACCTTCACATCTGTCTCATCAATATCATAACGCACTACAGGGTAAACATGACAGAACAATCAACCGTCTTCATGAGACAGCGAAGGAGCAGCCACGGACCCGAGGAGTGTTTTCCACTCTCTCTTTTGGGACTACCTTTCGGAGGGGACCTCAACGGACTCAACAGCCAGATCTGGGACCAGGCCAAGTCTATGGGCTACTCCTTGGAGGACGTAACGTATGACGCTGAAAGGGGTAGCCATGTTTGGCTGTGAGCTTTTGCTGGAGGAGACAGGCAACAGCAGAAAGGAGGAAGATGAGTGTTTTTTTCTGTGAGGAGGAGGTCTTCTCCGAGGAGGAAGATGAGGTGGACTGGGATTTCCCGGATCAGAAGGTCCAGGGTGTTAGCCCACGAGGTAGGGATCCCCGTCTTCAGGTTGGGATTCTCCAGTTTCCTAGTCCTTCCAGCCCTCTTAGCTCTTCCCTCGCCCAGGCTAAGCTCCCCAGTCCTTTAGCCGGGTCTCCGGGTAGTCAGGTTAGCGTACAGGCTACCTCCTGTAGCTCTCGTCCTGTGCCCCGTATTACTCTGTAGTAGTTCGATTAGGGCTCCCCGTCCGAGTAATGTTCTTTTTGTTTACTCCCAGGCAACCTCTAGTAGCTTCCCCAGCATTATAGGTACTTCTCCTAGCTCTCAGGCTAGCTATTTTCCTAACCGTCAGGTTCAGGGTGGTAGTCCACCTATTAGGGCTCCCCGTCTGAGTGCTAGTCTCTCTAGCTCTAAGGCTAGCACTCTCTCTAGCTCTCAGGCTAGCAGTTTCACTAGCTCCCAGGCTAGCATGTCTCCTCGCTCCCAGGCTAGCAAGTCTCCTAGCTCCCAGGCTAGCTTTCTATGCCCCGCTAGCTTTCAGGCTAGCTTTCTATGCCCCACTAGCTCCCAGGCTAGAATGTTAGGCTCCCCTAGGGCTCCTGCAAGTACACCTAGCCCTTCGGTCCAGGGTGTTAGCCCACTTTATAGGGCTCCCCGTTGAAGGGTTAGGGCCCCCCTTCCTAAGATGTCCACAGACCGGAGTTCTCTGATTAATGAGAGCAACGAGGAGGAGATGCTTGCCCTCATAAGCGGGTCAGCATCCTTTGAATGGGAGGTCGCCACTCTAAACCAGTCACCAGAAGTTGCTGTGGAGAGACTACCTGAGGACGTCACCGCAGCCTGCTCTCCGCCACAGTCTTCAGCAGCCTGCTCCCCGCCACAGTCTTCAGCAGCCTGCTCCCAGTCAAAGACTTCAGCAGCCTGCTCTACGCCACAGTCTTTAGCAGCCTGCTCTCTGCCACTGCCGTCAGCAGTCTGTGCTCCAGCTCCATTAACCCTGGAGTTCCCCATGGCAACAGACCTGGAGGGCCTAATATTGGCTCTGCTGCCTGAGGTTAGGGATGACGCAGCCATGGAGGAATCCAGACCCCCTGTGCCGACGCCGCCGTCCGGACTGTGCCTGCCTGTGCCAGGGCTCCCAGACACCCTGCCTGTGCCAGGGCTCCTAAACACCCTGCCACCAGGACCCACTGTTTTGCCCGTCCCCGGGCTCTCTGACCTTCTTTTCCCCGGGCTCCTAGAACCGCCTGACCCCGGGCTCCTTGAACCGCCTGACCCCGGGCTCCTTGAACTGCCTGACCCCGGGCCCTCTGTCCCTCCTGAACCCGGCTCTCTGAACTGCCTGTCCTTTGGGCCTCACCCCTTCTACCGCCGGCTAAAGGGGGAGGGGATTTCGGAACTGAGCTGCCCCTTATTGTTTTGCCCGCCTCTGTGTTGTGGGACTTGAGAGGGGACTCTGTAACGCCCAGCCCTGTGTGTGCTGGGAAATGGACTCATTTATGTTGAAGTTGCTTCCCTGTGTGTGTCCTTGGAGTAGATTCTCCCTTTATGTTTGTTTTGATTAGGGTTCCCGCTCCTCCCTTCTATGTCATGTTCATGTGTTCTGTTAAAAACTAGATCCCTGTCATTTTTAATCATGTTCACAGGTGTTTGTCATTATCGCTCATTTGTTTCAGTATTTAGCTTGTGTGTTTCGTTCTTACCCTTGTCGATTATTGTCTCCTGTTGCGTGTTCCTTGTGTGTTATATTCCTCAGTTACTTTCAGTCTAGCCCGTCGTGGCATTATTTGTTTTATTCTGAGTCCTTCTGTAATAAATACGTCTTGTTTCAAGGCATACCTTCGCATCTGTCTCATCAATATCATAACGCGTTACAGGGTAAAGGTGACAAGTAGGTTTTTCCTTGTTATGGTAAATTAACAGAACAATAACCAATACTTTGAAGAAAATATGCAATGTAGCAATAATATGAGAAAATAGTCTGCACACTGCTGTTGGGGTTCTGTGTCAAGTGTCAGCAAGATCTCCATTAGAATGTCTGCAAAAGGGACAAAAGTTATACAGTGTTGGGAAAGGGACTTCTAAAACTGTGGAAGAATTGGTTAATGGTAAGAGACAACTGTTCCTTGCAGAAAGGGACCAACAGTGTAGCTTAATTAAGAATGCAAGGATTTCTATTGAAATGCAGTGTGGATGAGCCAAAGCCAGGTGGACCAAATGGGAGAACAATAGTCAGGTATTTATCTAAGGCCAATTGCCTCAGCAAGGTGAGACCGCACACAGAAGGGCCTGGGATGAAGGTCCCAGACTTACTGACGCCTAGATAAAACCGATTGAATGTATCTAAATCGAAGAACAGCTATTGGTTAATATTCAAATATTGCCATCATTCAGGCCAATAGTTATCAGTATTAAGTTCTGTTCAAAGATGTCACAATGTCTATATATATTTGTCCGGATTTATGAAGTTAGATTACCTTTTCTTGTAGGTCCTTTGACAGTTATTTTGCTTTGCCCATGTCTCAGGATCCAGTAAAGACAGTGCAGCCCTGGATGAAATGTGCAGAGATCTGTCAAGAGCTACCAAACTCACATACACAGACAATATTCACAGACAATCCAGTCACAGGTGTTGAAACACACTTAATAGCCATTTAAACTTGTGTGTCAACTTATGAATCAGGCCAATCATTCATGAGTATGTAAACCTTGGATCAGGGACACTTCAGTTATCATAATGATTTAAAAAGGGCACACACAGTAATGTGATAATAAATGGCTTCACTCAACCACTATCCCTAAATAAAATGTTTTCTGCATGATCAGTCATATTTTCCAAAAATGGCCAATATTTCACAAATTCTGCCAGGGTATGTACATTCATGGGCACAACTGTATGTTATTGTATCCATGAGAAATGAAGCAGGAGCCATGGGTTAATTCCTGGTTAGCTTTGAGCATTTGGACCAACTCCATGAGAATGGGATCAAGAATATCCACACCAACATAAGGGAACCCATCAGCTAAGAGCACCTATTTCCAGTGTGTGCTTCTACAAGCCTTAGCGCTATAGTTAACATTGTTAGACCAATGAGCGTGCAGGCATGACATATTTTATATTAGGTTAAACATTCTCAGATTACTTACCTTGTTAACTAAATAATATATATAAATACATTTTAACAAACATCTGTAATGCAGTCTCTAAAATGAAATTCATAAAACCAGTAATTAGACACTAAGAACATATATGAACACACTATATTGATAATTGTCATGTGAAGTCTTTGCTTGTGCAAAAGAACAATAAGAAATGAGTACAATAATCAAATTAATGGAGACATCCAGCCTTCAGAACTTCAAATGCCATAAAGAACTTTCATGATCTTTATACAGACCATTGACTGTTCAGAACAGATAAGCCTTTTACCTCTATAGTGAATGCTGTAAAGTAAGAGGTCATCCTCCATGGTCTGGATTTAGATTAGGATATTATCCATTTCACCAAGGATTGCGACTTCAAGAGGGAATTACTTCTAACCTTTTATTCTTCCCCAGAAGATGTTTGAAGAATAAATGTGACTATGGTGTATTATGTGTTATGTGCTGGCTGTTGACTCCATTAAAGCTGCTCTAACATCTTCCGTCACCTGATCAATCTCCTTGTTTGTGTAATCTTTACTGCCTCTCCTCATCTGTGTAATTCTCATTTCCATTTATATCAGGTTTCCTGTTGTGGATTACTTCAATACATAATGATCCAGAAAAAAACAAGATCTGATAGTTTCCACATTCTTAAATCACCTGCAACTGACCCTCAACTCTTATCTCTTATTCTTCAAAGTGGTGGGATTCCTCAATTTAAAAGTAGAACATGAACATGACATTGACCATAGGTTTTTCAACTAGAGTACAGTTCCAAACCATGTACAGAGGGGGCAACAAGGGCAACATGGGACACACTGATCTCCACTAAAAATAGGAAAAAGAGGCAACAATTTGCAAGAGCTCACCAAAATTGGACAGTTGAAGACTGAAAAAAGGTTGCCTGGTCTGATGATTCTCAATTTCTGTTGAGACATTCAGATGGTAGAGTCAGAATTTGGCGTAAACAGAATGAGAACATGGATCCATCATGCCTTGTTACCACTGTGCAGGCTGGTGGTGGTGTAATGGTGTGGGGACACTTTAGGCCCCTTAGTGCCAATCGGGCATCAGTTAAATGCCACAGCCTACCTAAGCATTGTTTCTGACCATGTCCATCCCTTTATGCCCACCATGTACCCATTCTCTGATGGCTACTTCCAGCAGGATAATGCACCATGTCACAAAGCTCGAATCATTTCAAATTGGTTTCTTGAACATGACAATGAGTTCACTGTACTACAATGGCCCCCACAGTCACCAGATCTCAACCCATTAGAGCATCTTTGGGATGTGGTGGAACGGGAGCTTCATGCCCTGGATGTGCATCCCACAAATCTCCATCAACTGCAAGATGCTATCCTGTCAATATGGGCCAACATTTCTAAAGAAAACAGTATTAGTATTATGTGCATAATCTAAGTAGATAGCCAGTAAGATATACCATGCATAAAACACTGGTTACAAATGCACATGTTTAATCGCAAGTCTTATGAAGCAGATCATGATACAGCTTAAAAATTGATAAAGTATTATTAATAATCAAGTGTTGCAATATTTAAGTGCTGCAATAATTAAGTGCTGCAATATTTTCACTTCCACACATCAGGAGAACACCTTTGAAAACCAAACACAAACGAAATGCAGGTTTAACTGGCATGTCAGGACGTTTTAAAAATAATTCTCAATGATCGGATATTGACCATATGGTAATTGCAAGGTGATTTTGCCCTGAGATTAATACATAGCCTACTGACTCAAACATAAAAAATTGTTTTCGAACATGATATTGTTGCATTTGAGGCTGTGGAATCTTGCAGCTGATAACAGCTCACAGCACTTTGTTCGTTGTGTAATTTTGTCGCGCCATTCTGGCTGGAATGTCAATGTGATGCGTGAGGGCTTTATTGAAGGGCATTTTCAGGAAACTTCAGCAACAGTTTGTTCTATACTGACAGCTGCTATTGTTCAGTCAGCATGATGTAATAATAATAGTGGACTAACTACCCACAAAAAATTATCTAATTTAGACACAGGTATATATAGCGATATATTTTTTTATTCTGAAGTTAGGCAATGGCTGCTATACAGTAAAATGTAAAAAATGTTTAAAAAAAATTGTTTTATGTCATTGATGTTTCTGAATTTCTGTTTTCTGTACAAATACTATTTTTCTATTGTGAACTTTACACTTTCTGTCACGATTGCCACAGGACAAGGTAAGACTCCAAACGCAGAGATGAAAATTAGTAGTAATGTTTATTGTTGCTGTGTGTGTGTGTGTGTAGGGTGTAAGGCTCCAGTCCGGCAGGTTAGAATGGTCGTAGGTCATGCAGGGTTCGGTACACAGGGAGGGTCGTCGTCCAGGTAGGGTTCGGTACACAGGGAGGGTCGTCGTCCAGGCAGGGTTCGGTACACAGGGAGGGTCGTCGTCCAGGCAGGGTTCGGTACACGGGAACTAAACGGAACATAAAATAGCACAATGAGGACAAAATACTTGTAACAGAAAACCACAAGGAAAACTAGGACTAGAAAAATAAGGCTTGACTTGTAACAACACGAAATGGAATATTTACGTGGCTGTACAATAATCCGGCAGTTGGTCTAATGACTTCCACTCCCTAATAAAGGGAGAGGAAGGCAATCAACCCAGGTGTGGCCGAGTAGCAGGTGCAGGTGATGACTGGATCTGGAATAGGTGATCAGGGAGTGCAGGGGAACACCAGGACCCGGAATGGGGACACAAAGGGACAGGGAAGACAGCTCAGGAGGGCGGATTCCTGACACTCATATAAAAATTCTTGGGGCTTGGTGTTTTTGGTCCTTAAGAAAAAGTTAATAATATATGGTTCAATACTTTCATAGAATTTTTACAAAAGCTTGATTCTTCACTGTTCCCCAACAGTCTAATTGGAATCTATACTTTCTTATTTATACTGCCTCACTCTTCATCATGGAATTCCATAAAACCTGTGAGTGGGCGGATCTGTTTTGCACATTTTGTTTTGTGATTTCACCAGAATGAGTAGCTCCGTCTCTGCAACAGATTGAAGAGCTTGTCCGTATGAAAACTGTGCAAGCCACAAGACTACACTGTATCTGTGTCACTGATCGAAGTGGCAACTAGCACTTTGATCACTTGATTTAAAAACAACAAATTTCAGCACTAGAACAACTCTTATTTGACAATCAAACTAAGTTAAGGCTCTGCTAGTTAACTGGAGATTTTTTACTTATTTGTAGCCTACTTTTAAATCTGTGCCGCGAAAATGTTTTAAAAAGTGATGGGGACAATATCAACCCTGGCAAAAAGTGGTGGGGACATGTGCATTAATGTGATCGCCCCAGTCTCTGTATTTCAGATGCCCCCTCATCAGCACTCGGCTGGCACCGGCTCTGAGTAGAATCATTACCTGCTGCAGTTAGTTTAAAACCTGACCATTACAACCATTTTCTAACGTAGCGACAGGAAGGGAATCTCCACCAAGTTTGTGATGGATAATGTGCTAAAGTGGAGGACTTTTGGTTGACAGAACTGTCAACCAGACTAGAGTTGCACAGTGATGTCAAATGATGTTGCAGGGTGGGGCCAATGTCTAGACACAGTAGAGATAGAAAGTACTAACATAGACACCTCAGAGAAAGAAACAGAGGATCAAGCGGGGACACATTTTAGCTTGACAGTGCTGATATACATTCCGCAGTTTTATTGTATCTTTAAGAGGATTGAAGAAGAGGTTGCATTTTGTCAAGTGAATAAGGGGAAAGCCTGTAATTACAAAGTTCATATTATAATGACATAATTACAAAAATGTTATGACATCTACATGTTTAGGATTGTTAATGATGGAGCATTTAGGAGAAACAGTGGCATCCTGTTACACTTTGCTAGGAAGAGGCCTTCCAATAGGGCTGACTGGGCATTCCAGAAGACATCCTCATGTAATTATTACCTTGGTATGCTGTCAACAAAATAGCCTAATGGGTGTCTCTATAGAAAGCAGAGACTGTGGTGAAACCACCTGCATCCTAAACAGTCAATTGACGGTAGTGGCTCTGAACAGGGCAGTTGAGAGGGAGAACAAGGAAGGAGTGAAGCTCCAGACAAAGGCAGTAGCCGGTCCATTCCCAGGTTGGAGAAAACAATGCCAGCAGAGAGGTGTTATCTATTAACACTAGAACCGCTAAGGCACAAGTAATTTGACTATTGAATTTGTTAATTAAAATAAATCTGTAATTTTTAAAGCTACAGACACTGCCGTCGTTGTCTTCTCCTAAATATGTGTATTTTACAATGTTTTGTTTTCAGAATTCTAAAATCACAAAAAGAAACATTTTTAGACATGACTTACTTTTTTGGTAGCACTTTACATTACAGCACGGTAATATGTTGGTAATAGTGGGGTAACACTGTAATATTAAAGAGGTAATATATAGGTAATAACATGTAATTACCAAAGTTATAGATGGGTAAAACATCACAGTAATAATATCTAATACTGGTGTAATAAGGTGATAAGAAGGTAACAGATGTAATAACATGCTATTACAAATGTAATAACTAGGAAAATAATTTAATGTTAACCATATGTATAACTGGGTAATGGTAATATAGTTATCTTAATATTGTATGAACATGATAATATTGGGGTAATATATGTTGATGTTTTCACAGTATTATAGGCTGGTATCAGAGTAATAACTTCAAAATTAGATACAACTTCTTGGAATTTACAATGGGTAATTACCATATTATAATGATGAAATTCATTCACCCTTTATTTTCCAAATATTTTCCTTTTGTTTCAAGGTAATACTTTACAAATTATATGTTTAATCTTGGAACTTCTTACCTGGAAACACATCTGGTAGTTTCTGTGTAACAACCATGAATCAGTGCTGCAAAATGCAAAACTACCTGTTTCTATTTCATTTCATGGTAATATTAGAATAACATTGGCGTAGAGATTACCTGGAAATGCTTCTGGTAGTTTCTGTGTAACAACCATGCATCAGTGCTGCTAAATGCAAAACTGACGGTTTCTATTTTATTACCTGGTAATATTAGATTAAACAAATCATTCAAAGGCGCAGAGATTACCTGGAAATGCTTCTGGTAGTTTCTGTGTAACAACTAGTGTTGTTTTTGGTGGCCTATTTTAATTTTACCATAGTTTTAATCTTTGTATCAAGCAGTCATTTTAGTTTTTTTTCGTTTTAGTCATGTTAAAATAAAGAAAAACTTGGTATGACCAGCCACCCAGTTTTAATTTATTTTATTTAAATGTATGTGTGTACTCTCTCTGTATCAGACTTAATTAGGGGTACTCCGTCAGGAGTAACCCTATTGTAATTGTTGGTATTATTATTAGGGGTACTCCGTCAGGAGTATTTGGAACATAAAGGGTGGATGAATTTCAGCATTTATAATATGGTAATTACCAATTTTAAATTCCAAGAAGTTGTATCTAATTTGGAAGGTATTACGCTGATAGCAGCCTATAATACTATGAAAACATGAACATATATTTCCCCATTATTATCATGTTATTACAATACTAAACTATGTGTGCACATTCATAAAGACAATCAACTTAACTCTACCTTTCTGTCTGACTATAACCCTCACCCCTTCCGAGTCTATAGCCCTTACCCTTTTTTGGTGGCTATCTGTATCTCCTCTATCTGTACTCACTTAAAGCCTTCAGAGAGTCGATGGGCGATTGCTAACGGCACTATGGCCAATGCAACAAAAGGGGGGGAAAGAGGGCACCCTTGCCTCATCCCTCTTCCCAGGGGAAAATATTTAGATTTAGTATTTTTGAGACTACAGCCGCCAAAGTGGATGAGTAGAGTAATTCAACCCATGAAATGAAACTTTCTTCAAAGCCAAACTTCTTGAGTGTGAATAATAGATATTTCCACTCAACCCTGTCAAAGGCCTTCTCTGTGTCAAGAGATATTACTACTTCTGGGCACTCTGACCTGGTTGAGTGGATAATATTAAACTGTCTTAAGTTTGAGTAGGAGTGTCTTCCTTTGACAAATCCTGTTTGGTTAGGTGAGACTATCTCTGGGAACACAGTTTCCAGACGTCTAGCCAAAACCTTGGATAATACTTTGAAGTCCTCATTTAACAAAGATATAGGACAATAGGGTGAACAGAGTATTCATCAGGTCTGGGAGATTTACCATTTTGCATCGATTTTATGGCTGCGATTATCACAGAGGTTGAAATGTTGGCACTTAGATGTCACAATGTCCCCAGTGTCTGTGTGTTTAGTTCTGTGTTACATGGCATAGTGATTTCTCCCCTATGTATTTTGATTTGATTCTGTTTCCCGCTTTTAGTTCATATGTTTTGATCATCCAATCGGTTTTGTTGATTAGTCCCCAGCTGCACACCCTTCCCTCTTTAGTTAGGTATTTAGTTCAGTCTGTTTGTTAGTCCCTTGTGGTTCATTGTTTCTTGTTAAGGTACATGTTATATTCTTATTTCAGTTGGGTAATTATATATTGTGTTTTCATATGTTCTGTACTCATTTGTTCTTGGCCTTATGTGTCTTCTGTTTTTTTTCTTGTTATGTGTTCCCAGTTCAGCATTTGTTCTTGTAAAAATAAAGACTGAATAATGTGAATTTGGAAAGACACATCTGCCTCCATATCCATTCAATATTGTGACAGATGTCTTACATGGTGTGCCAGCCAAAACACGAAGAAATAAATTGTTGGTACGGTACCATACGCCATAACTTTGATGGTATAAAAACTGCTTAAAAAAGGCATCTTTTTAGTTTCGAGTCAACTAGGATTACACGCCCTCTCTAACCGGTAGGCGTGGCCTGGGAGTGGCCTTGTAGAGCATCAAAGCAAGTGCATTCTGGGAGTTGTTGGCTTTCATCTACATGAGCCAAAACTACATTTTCTGTTTTTTCTCAGTCTAAAGGCTCCAACTTCTAGACATTTTCAAATTTTTAATGCATAAATTAACAAATTTAAATATATATTAATCTCTCCAGAGGTGAAGTATCCCTTTAAGCAGACAAATACAATGATACAGTTACATAAGCACAAACACAATACATTTGTTATTTTGTCCCTGCATAGACATTTTGAACATGCTATTTGTGTCTAAACAGAATTCCCTGAGCTTAGACAAGGGGTTGTCGACGTGGGTGATTCATATCTTAAGAAGCCTTTATTAAATGCTCTGCATGGCTGATTATTGCTGGCTGGAACTGTTCACATGGTCAGATCCATCATTGTCTGAAAACCAGATCCTAGAGACAATTGTGTAAAATTTTCAGGGACAGATTGAAGATAAAGTTACTCAGGATATTATACAAAGACTATATCAAAGCCAACAGTTATCAATTCAGTGCATCCGGAAAGTATTCACAGCACTTCACTTTTTCCACATTTTGTAATGTTAGGCCCTTATTCTGAAATTGATTAAATTAATTATTTTCCTAAAAATACTACAAAAATACTACAGTAGGTTTTTCATTGTTATGATATATTAACAGAACAATAACCAATAAGTTGAAGAAAATGCAATGTAGCACAATAGAAAAGGGTCTTTACATTGCTGTTTGTGTTTCTGTGTCAAGGGTCAGCTAGATCTCCTTTCTTAGAATGTATATGCATGATTGTTATAGGTTCTACAAACATTACTCTGCCTAGTTTGGTTTTTCCTTAAAGCTATGGACCTCATAAAACATTATGCAGCAAAGATTGAAAATATACAAGATATTGAGAATAATTTATGGAGTTATGAAGAAAACTGGTCCAATGTAAAAATACTGATTCTCTTGGAGACAGAATGACTGGTTTTGTTGACTTAATATAGGATGCTTTGAAGCTCACCACATGTGGGCCACCTGTGTTAAAATGCTAATGGTATTTAGGGGAAGAAAACAAGAGACCTATTTTATTGACTATTGCTGTTCCCTGTGGGTTATCTTGGTTGACAAATGTGGTAGAGAAAATGCATCTCTGGTCAACATTTAATTGGTGGGTTTAGATTCGAAATGTTAGAGTTAACCAATAAAGAATTAGTGTTTACGGACATAAAAAGGGATGGGAGAAGGAATTCGGGACTTCCCCTAGGCTACAGATGGAACTCAAGCTTTTAACATTAAAGATATTGCTCTAACTATCATATCTCCAAGATTCTGAGTGCAATTATTTAATGACTAAATACATAAAAATATACTACAATACCCCATATGACAATAAGAAAGAAGTGTGTTTGAAATCAAAGCTAATTTATTAAAAATAAAAAATGAAATAAACACCTGTACATAGCCTTTGCCATGACCCTCAATATGTGCTCAGGTGCGTCCTCTTTTCACTGATCATTCTTGCGAAGTTTCCAAAACCGGATGGTAAATTCAGTTGATTGGACATGGTTTGGAAAGGCACACAGCTGTCTATATAAGGTCCCACAGTTAACAGTGCGTGTTAGAGTACAAACCAAGCTATGAAGTCCAAGGAATTGTCTGTAGACCTCTGAGACAGGATTGTATCGTGGCACATTTCTGGGGAAGGGTCCAGAAAAATATCTGCAGCATTGAAGATCCCAATGAGCACAGCGGCCTCCAACCTCCACAAATGGAAGAAGTCTGGAACCACCAGGACTAGAACTAGAAGTGGCTGTCCGGCCAAACTGAGCGTTCACGGGAGGGCTTTGGTCAGGGTGGTGACCAAGTACCTGATGGTCATGCAGACAGAGTGCCAGCGTTTCTCTGTAGAGAGGAGAACCTTCCAGAAGAACATCCTTCTCTGCAACACCACCAATCAGGCCTGTATGGTAGAGTGGCCAGACGGAAGCCACTCCATAGTAAAAGGCACATGAGAGCACACCTGGAGTTTGCCAGAAGGCACCCGAAGGACTCTTAGACTATGAGAAACTAAATTATCTGGTCTGATGAAACAAACATTGAACTCTATGGCCTGAATGGCAAGCGTCATGTCTGGAATAAACCAGGCACTGCTCATCACCTGGCCAATACCATCCCTCAGTGTTGTAGTCAAGACCACCTAACCCGAGACCAAGACAAGACCAAGACCAGAGTGTATCGAGACCAAGACAAGACTAAGACTTTTAGGGGACAAGACCAAGACCAGCGCCCCACACTACATGACACAATAAAATGTGAAACATGATCAAAAGAGCTTCTCAAATTCATCTGAAAGATCCACATTCCCATAAAAACACTAATATTAAACACTGAAAGCTGAAATAAACTTAACCATCTTTATTCAATACTCCTGGGTGACTTTCATCATTTAGTACAGAATGTAAAACAATTTTTCATTGTTAATCACTAAAGTTTTAACTTTTCTCCACCTTTTATAACAATACACAAAGTTATTGTCACGTCCAGTCCTAGTGGGCTGTTTATGGACTTCCTTTTGTTTAGTGTCTCTTGTGGTTATGTCTCCCTTGTTGCTTTCAGTGTTTACACGGTGGTTTAGTTTGTTATATTTATTCCTCATGTGTCCTCATTGTTACTGCCCTGTGTGTGTTTGGAGTTCAGGTTCCTCCCCAATGTGTGGTATATGCCTCCCTCTTGTGCCCCTGTTGTGTATTGCATGTTCCCACCCCTCACTCCCATGTCTTGTCAGATGTTTCATGTTAACCAATAGATCACAGTGTAGTTTCTTCCCAAGTCCAGGTGTTTTACGTTGTCTTCGTTAGTATGTGTATTTAGGTTTAGTGTTTGGTCTTGTCTCTTGTCGTTCAATGTATCCTGTGACGTGTCCTGTTCCCGTGTTCTAGTGTTTCCCTTTATTATTATACGCTTCGCCCCTCGTGGCAGTATTTTGTTTTCTAGCTTAATAAAAGTGTTGCATTATTGAACCCTTCGCGCCTGTCTCTGACTATCTTGGAGGATACGTGACAGTTATGTGTAATCAAAGCAACAAAAGATATCTAATACAAAGAGGTAAGAAAGTCAGTGGCCTAACTGCATGTGATTTATAAAAGTACAAAATTGATTTAATTTGGAGCAGTTTCATAAAAAAGTAAACACAATATAAATCAATGGTATTTTGGCCATCACATTTTTCAAATAGGTAAACAAGGAAGTTAAATGTTTGATATGGTATGAGCCAGAGAGTGTGTGCTGGTAAAAAATAATATATTTGATCTTTATCTGTAAATTGGAACTTAAAAAGTAGCTCTCTGAAAGTAACATGCCATTCAACAACCTATTTAATATAGTCATTTCTCATATAAGTTGAGGCGCATTATTCAGTATCCAATCTCTGGTCATACCTATAGGTTAGCTCTCTCACCCAAACGAGGGAGCGTCACCTCGGCGCGTAGCTTTAATGTCGGGAGCTGTATGCAGCTGACATTAGCTAAGGTCGATGTAACTTAATATTAGCTACACGCGCAGCAGTTTGTCTACATTACTCATTGATTAAATAAGACTATATGGTGGGACAAAAATTTACTTTGGAGCATGAGCATCGATAAGAGGACTCGTTAACTACTTAGGGAGCACTCTCCCGCCACAGGGAGATTTCTGCCCCCCACCACCCCCAAAAACTGGTTCACAAGTCCTATTGCTAGGTTATATATACATGTTATATATCTACAGAAAGCTTAGACACTTAGGAATGTAGCAAATGTCACCATTCTACAGTAGTTATAAGAAAATAATAACTTCCCCTCATAATGTGA
>JACXGM010014025.1:0-22476 GCA_016801145.1 Umbra pygmaea | reverse complement strand
TGGTCAAGTGGCCATAGGAACTGGTAGGAGGGATAAAGGAGTGACGCAAGCACCGCAACAGGCTTTTATAGCGTCGTCACTAGACTTTAGTGTAGCGCTACATACAACATTTCACAGTTTAATGTTTGTAACACTGGGTGTATGATTGGAGATAAGTGTGTAAATCATCTTATGTATGCGGATGATCTGGTTGTTTTCACCCCAAGTAGTGCTGGGTTCCTACCGCGGCTTGCTGTTCTTTCAGATTACGAGGCTGAAATATACATCAATACAATTTAATAAAAAGAATGTTGTGTTGATAATGTCCTAATAACGGAGTTTGAACCACAGCTTTTAAAAACTAGGCTGGAGTCATAGAAATTGAGTAGCTACTTAACACAGAAACACAAAAGACGAAGGCTTCAGCATAATATGTAGCATTATATGCAACAGACAAACGAAGCGACCGGCGTAATTTATAAGTTGGATTAATCAACGTGGACCTAGGAAAAGGGAAAATGGAAAGACCCTGCTCTGGAGTAGGAGCTAAAAAGGTTATAGGAACGGCGCAATTTCTTCTATCGGAACACAAGAAAAAAAGGGTTATAGGAACGTTATGTTCTAGGAACTGCAAAAATCCCTGCGGTCGGAAAGCAGCTAATGTTAAAGGTGCTATATGTAATACATGTACTGTAATAAATCAAAAAATCACGCCAATGCCTCATCAGATATTAAGGAAACATGTTAATCTGAAATACTATATTTTCTGAAAACAATGCTAATGTCAGTATTTTTTCTTTTGGAAAAGTACGTTCCGTGATGGAATTTAGGTTTATGTTTTGGCCTGTGTGTTGTTATTAACTGCCCATTTTGACACCCCGAACGGATTGCCAGGCATACCTTGTAAAACCGCAAACCCAGCGCGCTACAGCCATGGAAGCAGCAAACAAACGAATGAGATCATAGAGATTCTACACAACCTAAAAAAACTCTGCATGTTTCTAAACGGTTCCATGATCATAGACGTAGTAAAACACGGTTCGCTTGACATGATTGCGCTGATCTTGTTCGTCACGTTAGTTTCGATTCTGGGGAGGAGGGGGCGGAGGGATACAACTCAGGTATTTTGAATTTGAACTGTAGTACCCATTTTTTTACGCGGGCTGTCCGTTTTACATATGGCACCTTTAACTAGCAAGTTAGTTGCTCAGCTACATGCACCTAGCTTCAAGTGTGAATTAAATTATCCTGATGACTGTTTTTGATCAGACCGCAATCCTTTTGCACAGTTTAGATTCTATAATCATACATTTCTGTCTAAATCTGAGTTTTACACCAATATTAGCAATTGTGCAACAAATAAAATGCAAATTATGTATGTTTCCATCAATTGGATGATTCCCGTATGGGCACAGCAGTGTGTTTGACAGTCCTGGGGATGTAGGCTAAGTTATGCAGGCAATTTACAGTCAGTTTTGCTGCTTAATTTCATGGCATTTAAAATAGCTTAGAAATATTTTGCAAGGTAATCTAACCAAAAAGCTGTTCTTTAAATCATTCAATGAATAATGACTGGTTAATGCTTGCTATTACAGCGTTTAAATTTATCAACCCTGTCAAGCGAGTACAATCATCAATGATATATTTCAGATTTTATTCCTGTAACATGTGATATATAAAGACGTAAAGACAACCTACGTTTACACAGCATTGTATAGGGCTATGTGGATCTACACACACTAGTGTTTATTGAGAACACAGGTCAATCTTTAAAAAAGATCTGTGATTTGAACATATGGCTCAGTGGATAGGAAGTCAGACACTTCACCCTAACTGCTCCCAGGTTGTTGCTGTAAATAAGAAACTGTTCTTAGTCAACTTACCTGGTTATATAAAGGTTAAATAAACAAACAAAAATGTCACTATTGCTGTATTAACTTTTGAAGATAAACTCAAGCGCCCTTGTAGGGTTACATAAATTAGCAATGTAAAATAATTATATGTGCAGCATAGTGACAACTGAGACACAAACTGCATGCAAACTATTTAAAGTTAAATTGATGTAGCTTTGCCAGTGACAACATTGCAATGTGCAGTCATTGAAATTAACAATGGGGTGAAAACTAATGGCCTCGCTGTAGGCACAATATGTTTTAGTCCAAATGAAAGATTATAGCCCACTAATTTGAAGCTGGCGATGTGTTGGATTTACAACAAAATTTAAATAATACAAATTCACTACCTCAATTCACACAGATAACTGCAGTTACAACTCAAAACCGCCAGAGGCTTTCATACCAGTGTCTAAATATAAACATTACAATACCAGATGGCAGACAGTAATGCAGCCAGAAATGCAGACATTCAATTAAACTGTTATTAGTCTTACACTATAATAGTAGCATATTGCAATTATTTCTGTGACAGTGAATCGTCAACTAAAATGCCATGATCTCGACAGACCTAATTGCAGGATGTTATTGCATTCCTGATTGAATGAGCTACTTCCTGTATTCGGCATGTCTGTTTAAAGAACATATATCCTTCAGGCTAAGCAACAATTATCTTGTATTTGTAGCAATGCATCTTTTGTACAATGAGAAATAGTTCATTTTAAATCTGCAGAAGCTGCCCAGTCAGAGATTGTCTGTGGCCGATGAGACCACAATGAAACAAGGGCTTTCTACCTGCACCTTCTGGATAAAGATGTCAAGACCAGCATCGATTTGTTTCATGTGCCGGAGAGGGGTTGAGGGACAATGAGGAAGAATACAGCCAGACCAAGACAATTTTATCCAATAATTTTATCCATGATTTCCAATCATTTTAAATGCAAGTTTAAAGGAGAATTCCGGCGCAAAATGAACCTAGGGGTTAATAACACATGAATATCGAGTCGACCGTTCTCTGGGATATGTTTTCATGCTAATTGAATGTGCCCAGTTTTAGTGCGAACTGATAATTAGCTTATAAGGCTAGTTGTGAGGGCATGGATGAAGTAGAAAGAAAACGCTATTTTATACCACTAACAAGGCTCAAAATAGCACCAGACTTCCACAGTGTGGTGGATACAACTAGTCAGTTTTTAATTAAAATGGCATTCAGCAACAACAGGTGACACATGAGGCCTAATAATAAGAATCATTTTATAGCGGCTGAACCCGTAAAGGCCAGCATGCTACAGTAAATTGAGTCGGATCAGATTTATGTTTGTCTTTTCAGTCGCCTTTTTATTTATGTATTTTTTTCTGATTACTTCTTCCAACAGTGCTGTAAATAATCAAACAAATTGGTTTCATTAAAACCACTGACATTGAAGAATATTTTTTTTTTTCAAAATTTAGATATTCAATTTTGAAGAGAGATCAGTCGAGTCTTGGTTGACCAAAGAAATTCTTAGTCGGGGACAGCCCTAATATTGTTCTACAAATATCTGGGAGAAGCACCCAGCATCTCAGATCGCTGTATCATGCTGTGCCCCTTTAAGGTTTTATGTATTTATGATGTACCATTGCAGCCCAATTCGTATATTGTTGCTTTTCTTAAAATGGTGTAAATAGGGCACTAATGAGTAACTACATGGTGCCCTTCATGCTAGGGGCAAGCTGCTAACCTTCGGGCCAAGGCCTGTTAGCCACTAGCCTAATCCTGTCCCATCTACCATTGAGAATGTGTAGCGCATTATGAGGCACAAAATAAGGCCCTGTACATTTGCACAGCTGAAGACATGCACAATGGATAAATGGGGAAAATTCTGCTTGCTAAACTGAACCAACTGGTGTCTTTAGTGCCCAAACGCTTAGTAAGTGTTATTAACAGAAAAGAAGATGTTACACAGTGGCGAACAGTCGACTCTCCCAGGTTTTTTGGAGTGAGTTACAGCATTTAGAGTTTAAATGAAAAAATGTATTACCTTTGCATTCACAGAGTAAAATATCAAATAATGTGTTTTCAATATAGTAGAAGGTGAATAGCATTTTCAAATGACTCATTGTTTGTTTGTTCTGTATTTTCCATACTGTCCCAACTTGGGGTTGTATGTTCAGAAAGCATTGCATGTCATATTGCTCCTCATGTGTCTCTAGGGTAAGATCTCCACAAGATGTATTCTCAAAACCAATGGGGTAGTTAAGTGAAATCTGACTACAGTTCCCATAAAACATCCTGACTTGAATTATGAAACTGTTATTGAAACTAATGTTTATTGAAAATCTATGCTTTTAAAAACCACAAGGTGCATGGTTTCCTACATCTAAATATAAGGTGCCTATTGCCTAGGTTGCACATTTCATCCAGAAATATTCTCACTGTCTATTTGTTTAAAACCATCTCTGTTCCAAAGGGATTTTAATTTCTAGCCTTAAGTTAGGAAACAACTCTAGTACACTGTGTGCACAATTATTAGGCAAGTTGTTTTCTTGAGGATTCATTTTATTATTGAACAACAACAGTGCTCTCAGTCAATCCAAAACATAAATACACCTCAAACCTGAATAGTTAAGAAAGTAAAAGTGAGGTCTTGGCTTTCTTCAGAGAATATTTAATGTGCACAATTGTTGGGCAACTATTAGTGTGCAGAATAATTTAGCAACTAAATGAAAAACCAAAAGTTTCCCATCTCACTTTTAGATTTTTATCTGTTAAAGTGAGTAAGAATAATACAATAATAATATATAACAAACAACTCAAACATTACAAATGAAAAATAAACTGAAATTTCAAAATCAATCAGTGACAGCCTCCCAGACACTGTTCGGAGAGGTGTACTGTTTTTCTTCCCCAAAAATCGAATGTTTAAGAAGGGACCACAAGTTCTTAATAGGGTTTAGGTCAAGTAAGGAAGGGGGCCATATCATTTTTCTTTCATCTTTAAGGCATTTACTGGCTAGGCAGTGAAGTACTTTGATGCATGCGATGGAGCATTGTCCTGCATAAAAAACATGGTTAAAACATGGTTTAAATATGCTTCTAAAAACTGGCAATAGGTTTGGGAGTTTTGTACCCGAATTGTTGATCTCCTTAAGCCACACCCTCCCTCATTACACAAATACACATCACCTTATATGCTTAAATCCAATAAGCATTCCAGTTTGTACAGCTTAGAGTTGGAACATATGAATAATGACTAATAATAATAATAATAATAATAATAATAGACTAATATGGTAAAATTACTGACTTGCCTAATAATTGTGTATTACACTGACGAGTGTATAGTGCACACCCTCTGCTAAGAATTGTATGATAAACCAGCTAGCTGACCTGTTAGCATCCTTTATGTTCTTTATTTATTTAATTGTCAATGGTTAACACATGACTTATATCCAATGAAAGAATTGTGTGTTGGTCAAAATCTGACCCAGCTAATCTCTTAAGCCAACATTGCCTAATCAAAAGGACCTTTCTAAATCTACAACTATTGACTACATTTGACAAATGTAACTATTTATCAAGTGCTAATGCCTCTAAACATTAGTGACCACTGCCCTGTTGTATGCATCCGAGATTTCAGAAATCAGAGAACCAAACCTTGCATAATCACCGAAAGACTTTTCAGAACTTTTTTTGAAAAGAACCTTGACTGCACCTGAATTAGACCATTTCATTAGTGTTTTATCTAAATTGCAGATAGGCATGTGCCATATATAAGAATTAAAGTAACAAATAGATCAAACCCCAGTTCACTCATGTTCTCTGAGAGTATACATAAAATGTGGCATGTGCTAAAACTGGACAACATGTCAATATCTGACACACAGATGTTTAAACAACTTAAACCTTTGCATAGGGCTGGGCACCGAACATCAATACTTTTATGGCACCGACCGAAATACTTCGATACTATCGAGTATCGAAAAAGTATTTATCTTTCGGTGCCAATTTTTGGTTCCAAAAGCGTCTGTGAGCCAATAATCATTTAGCATACTTGTGAGTAATGACAAAGTCACCGGCGATTGGCTGTCTAACGCAACTTAAAACACGTCATGTGAAAGAGACACCACCACCACGCAGGTGATTTCTGAAGATACTTGCAGTCGTATACCGTTTATAACATTACTACTTGACCAGGCAGCATCTTTGTTTTTCCGACGTAACGGTAAGGTTACACATTTTGGAAATACTTGACAGATAAGTGTAATTTCACTACTTAAATCGAACACATATGTTTACTAATGCCGTTGTTGCGCTCATTTCGATCGACTACTCAATTAGCTACTCAATTTCTATTACTCCAACCTAGTTTTTAAACGCCGCGGTTCGAACTCAGTTATTGGACATATCAACACAAGACTCTTTTTTTAATTGTATTGGATGTCGTTTTCAGCCTCGTAATCTGAACAAACAAACAAACAGCAAGCCACTGAAGGAACCCAGCACTACTTGAGCTGAAAACAACCAGATCATCCGCATACATCTCCAATCATACACCCAGCGTTACAAAAACATTCAACTGTGAAATGTTGTTGTATGTGGCCCTACGCTAAAGTCAAGTGACGACGCTATAAAAGACCATTGCGGTCCTTTCGTCACTCCCTTATCCCTCCTACCAGTTCCTATGGCCACTTGACCAGTGCAAATGCAAATAGCAAAACCGGTTTCGGGGGAGACTAGTTAATAGAACTGTTTAGAAGTGGACTGTTCCTATAACCATGTTCCTGTAACTACTTGGTCGGAAAGCGGCTATTGTTTAACGTTTGCTAGCTTTTTCGACAGTGGTGGCCCCATGGTGGAGGTGAGCAAGCTATCGATATAAAGGGAGTTCTTTACCAATATAGCATATTTTAGCCTGGAAAACCTTTTTTACTGTTATTGTCAGTAAAAACAATGAAACATTATATTGTTATGTTTTGTACTTTACTGATAAACAATTAAGATGGAAATTTAAGGTTTTGGGTTTACTGTATTCTGTTGATGTTGAAATGGATTAAAAAATATATATGGTATCGAAAAAAGTATCCTTAAGGAACCGGTATCGAAACTGAGGTATCAAAATTGGCACTGGATCAAAAGATTTTGCACGATGCCCAGCCCCTACCTTTGCATAAGCTTTGTACAAAAGGCAACATCTAAATACTATGTAAACCCTTTATCTGCCTGTTATGGGAATCCTGCTGAATTTAGAAAAACTGTTAAATTCCTGAGGAACATATAGCATTGGATAATGGGAAGGTTTCTGACAAAAATGCAATTGTTGGTGGATTCAAGTATCACTTTACTGCAGCTGGCTCACTTTTGGAAAGAACCTCCACTGCTACCATTAGTAAAAGTGAGAGTAACAAATGTCAATAATGCATTTGTTCAGGGTAACTCAAAGGCTGAGATGCAAGGTTTGTAATTCAATCTTTTCACTGTAAAAGAAGTCCTTGATGCTTTGTTAGCTATTAACAGGAAGTAACCAAAAGAGGCAGATATACTTGACCCAGGACTGTTGGCTTGCTCTGCACCACTGATTTCTGGAGCTCTAACACATTTTTTATCTAACAGGAACAACTGGGTTCATCCCCAAAGTATGGAAAACTGTACTTGTACTGCAATTACAAAAAGGTTAAAGCTATATTGTTGGAGTTTTATTTTGACCATGATTTGATTTTGTGTCCATTGTTGTTCACTGTCTATTTAAAAGATGGTTTGTACTGTACCAATGTAAGGTACTGTACTGCAGAGGTGGTAAAATCACTGAGCAAAAGTACTTTTCTGAAGTACTCGGAGTTCACAAGTTTTGGGAAGTCCTTACTTAAGACCAAAATGATCAGGTAAAGGGAGTTAATATCTTACCAAAGCCATGGTTGATATTTTCTTTACTCTTTCTATTTCTTTCATAGGTAACTGTTAAGATATTAACTCCCTTTACCTGATCATTTTATACACTCTTGAAGGCTGGGTCTCCTAGGAGGGCTAGACAATGGCTGATGTTTCTATACAATGCTATATTACATAACTACCAAGCAATCTTACCCCTAACTGTACACCACCGCCAACTGGAGCTTCAAAGTTACAGGAAGTCATTCATTTTCAATGGAAGCCAGCTGCTATCAGCTGCATGAAACAGCAAATCAGACGGCGTTGCATTTTGGGCGCGTTAAGCGACCAGAGCGTCAAGCAGAAAGTCAAAGTTTGTTCAACTTTATGGTAATAAGCTATGACACGGTTCAGCAGCAAACGACCAGCAACCAAACAGAATATAGACGTCCTTCACGCAGACTGATCCCAGAGAAACAGACGATGTAAACTTTTGTTCCTACTAAAACATTTGTTCTGAGAAGATGGAGGGAAAGCCATGGCTGTTACTGGGTTCCCTATAATTTATGACATGACTTTGTTTGCATATAGTGACCAGTTAATAAAAACGAGGCATGGGATAAAACAGCTGGGATAGTTGGTGTCTCCAGTGAGTTGGTGAAGTGTGTGATGAGCCATCCATCCTCGTCCACTTATCCGGGGCCAGGTTGTGGGGTAAGCAGCTCAAGCAGGGGACCCAAAACTTCCTTTTCCTGGGCCACATTAACCAGCTCTGACTGGGGGATCCCAAGGCGTTCCCAGGCCAGGTTGGAGATATAATCCTGCCACCTAGTCCTGTGTCTTTCCCGAGGCCTACTCCCTGCTAGACATGCCTGGAACACCTCCCTAGGGAGGCACCGAGGGGGAATCCTTACCAGATGCCCGAACCACCTCAACTGGCTCCTTTCAATGCAAAGGAGCAGTGGCTCTACTATGGTTTAATTAAAATGTAAACATAAGTCTAAAATCACAATGAACACTTAACAATTATCTGTTACACTAAGGTGAACAATTAGAATACTTAAGAACTGCTTAATAAAGTGTAATAAAAGTGTAATAAAATAGTGCAAAGTGTTAAATATAAACAGAGAAACCTGAGACCTGAGAATAATAATTTGCAGATCAGATTGGTCTGACTACGGTCAGACTTTTAAAAACCAAAAAACTGCCATACTGGCGAGTTGACTTTTCCCATTTTATCACCAATTTCCACGCCTTTGTTTACGCAACCGAAATTGCTTCGCAACCGCTGGTTGCTTAGGCCGAAGCAAAGGAAATTATCACATTTTTTATGGAACGCATTTTTTATTGATATTGTGTCTATCGCGAGACATATCATTATCGTTTTATCGCCCAGCCCTAGGCTCTACTCTGAGCTCCTCATGGATGACTGAGCTTCACACCCTACCTTTAAGGGAGACGTCAGCCACCCTCCTGAGGAAACACATTTCGGCCGATTGTACCCTGGATCGCGTTCTTTCGGTCATGACCCAGCCTTTATGACCAAAGGTGAGGGTAGGAACAAAAACTGACCGGTAGATCAAGAGCTTTGCCTTCTGGCTCAGCTCTCTTTTCGTCACAACGGTGCGATAAATTGAGTATCATACCGCACCTGTACAATACTCCGATCAATCTCCCGCTCCATTGTCCACTCACTCGCGAACAAGAACCCAAGGTATTTGAACTCCTTCATTTGGGGTAAGGACTCATTCTCTACCTGGAGTAGGCACTCCATCGGTTTCCTGCTGAGAACCATGGCCTCAGATTTAGAGGTGCTGATCCTCATCCCACCCGCCTCACACTCGGCTGCGAACTGATCCAGTGAGTGCTGAAGGTCCCAGGCTGATGATGCAATTAGGACCACATCATTTGCAAAAAGCAGCGATGAGATTCCCAGCCCACCAAACTGCATAAATACTACAAACAGGTTTGGTGACAAAGCGCAGCCCTGGCGGAAGCCAACCCTCAACTGAAACGAGCCTGACTTACTGCTGAGAACGCGGACGCAACCCTCGCTTTGGTCATACAGAGATTGGATAGTTCTAAGAAGGGACCCCCTCACCCCATACTCGCGCAGCACCTCCCACAGTATCTCCTGAGGAACCTGGACATACACCTTCTCCAGATCCACAAAACACATGTAGACCGGATGGGCATACTTCCAGCCCCCCTCCAGGATCCTTGCGAGAGTGAAGATCTGATCCGTTGTTCCACGACCAGGACAGAATCCGCATTGTTCCTCTTCAACCCCAGGTTGTGTGATGATGATTTTTAATATTTTTAACTAGGAGGGAATAACAGAACAACAATGAGCAGTGCACCATAGCATGCTAGTCGTCCTTGCTTGATGTGAATGTCCTGCCATGTCAGAGCGGCTAAAGCATCCAAAGCTTCCCCGTACTTTTTTGACAAATGTCCTTGACAGGGGTTCTTTTGCAGCTCAAGTTGGCGACAGTGTGTAAGTACAGTAAATTAAACAGGAGAATTTGCAGTTGTCAAACTCGCTCTCAAGATTGATTGGTTTGAGAGAATCCTCAGAGATGGGAAAAAACAGCATTTGTATACCATGCCCCTCATTCCTGGAATGATTTACAGAAAGGTCTTAAGCTTGATGTTTTGCTTGAATTTAAAGCCATGATGAATGAGCGATTTGTTGTTGAATTTAGTTATCGGTAACTTGTTTATCTAAATAGATGCTTTATTAAAATAGTTTTTATTATTATTCTGTTATATTTACTTTTATTATTGGTCTGCATTTTTTCTATTTTCTATAATTCCTTTTTATACATTTTGTTGTTGTATCACAATGCAGAGCTGTAAAAGACTGGTCTCAGACAGTATTTTCCTGTAAAGGAAATGATTTATATAAGGTTATTTAGTGGTAGACAGCTCCAGAGAATGGACCTCCATAAACATTCAGGTTTGTCCAGTTAGGACTACTATGTCTTTTCTTTTTTGATGGCCAACACTCTCATGAACGCAATTTTGATTCAGTGTTCTTCTAATTGTTCTTAAGTGTGCACAGGAACCTGAAATACAGCAATCTCCAGATGTTATGTTTTGCTTGACATATTAATATATTAATTTTCCTGCAGTTCTTGGGAATATTTTAGAAGGCTTACTACTTCTAGGAAGAGTTTGTAAATGATTTGCTGACAGTTAACTTTTTTGTTTAATACCACCCCCCCATGGCTTCATAACCTTCCTCTGATATTTCCTCTCCTCTTGGCATGTTGTGCTTTGCATTCACCTTTATGGGTAACACTAAACTGATGAGGTGTCTTATATCTGTTTTTCAAGGTCCCAACCAAACTCTTTCCCAACAATCTCTCCTTTGATATATGTATTATTTTTAACTTTATTATTTACCCACCTGATTCTACTTACATACTTGATTTAATCAATGGAACTTGTGGGTTATTTGTTATATATATATTTTTAATTGGTCACTCTACAGTGAATGTAGACTCCACAAACTACAAACAAAACTTCGAGATGAACTATCATAATTTCAGGTTTCCTTGCTACGTTCTCTTCTGGTCTACCACTCACTTTTAATCGCTCCATGGCAAGCTTACTCCAGTAAACTCATCACTACCCTTTCTTAAGTTTCAATAGAATTTGAAAAGGATACAGTTGTGGAAGATTCATTGAAAAGCTTACAACAGTTCATTAGTGCTTCCTACTATTCTGTTAGTAAAAAAATACATAAAGCTTACGTCTCTGCAAACAAATTTGTCAACCACTTCACAATGTAAGTTGACCATATCCACACATCATTTACTATTGAGTCTACTAGTCCCACACACAAAAAAATCTACTAGACTAAGCATTCACTATTTATTTCACCCTCATTCTCTCCAGATTAAATCCTGACAACCTGTCCCCCTTAATCCCATTTTCTCAAGACCATTTTTAAAGACCTCCCATTCCTCAATTCCCTCATCAACTCACCCTGACCACTGGCTTTGAGGATCCTTGTGACTTCAATATGCTATTTCCTACTCTTTCTCCTCCAATATTTTTTGTGGAGTATTTGTTGTAATTTTTTTGTATTGACAGGACAGGAGGAAGCAGAAGCCAGGGATACATGCAGAGAAGATTAATCCCCCCATTGCCAGGGGACATGCATGCTCCAGAATCGGTAGTTCAGACCATTACACCAACTCTGGTATGCTCTTCACTACTCTAACCAACAATTGCCCCCAGTGAATCCTAGGAGCAGCATAGACTTCTTTGTTATGAATTTCTTTCAATGGCCTGTTTTTTCCAGATAAGTTATTTTACAACAGAATGAGAAATATCACAGGCCTGTGGGCAAAGACCCCCTGCAAAAAAAGTGTTTCTCTATAAACTGCACAATGACTGATAATGGTAATATTCACACATATTGCCATCACATAAATAGAGTTTTATTACAAAAATTATGCATTCTAACCAGTTGCATTGGCGTACACTATGTTCCCAAATGGGTGTAGCATTGTGTTGGGGAACTCCCCTCCTGTAAGAATTGGGTTAGGGCCCCCAAAGTTTCCTTCGAAGTGGATACAACAGACAAAAGTTGATCAAGATTATACCAAGTGTGTGTTAGGTAGGAATAATGAAACAAAACTAAATTTGTTTACTTTTTGTCATGACCCTATTTCGTACACACAATGACCCCCAAACCATGGCCTGAGTTATACTGTAGTAGTCTATCTAGTATAGTGTAATGAGGTAGCAAAGCCACATCCGTATAGCCCAAGTATAAACTCTAAGTTCCGGTAAGTTTCTGTACAGTAAGTACTGTACAGTACTGGCTGGTTGACGTTACCCGGTTTTAGCACATAAAAGGAAAACTACCTAAATCGCCATCTCGACAACGTTAACGATGAAGTTTACTTTTACAACTGACTAATTACTCCAACATCAATTTGAAACATTACACTGTCACGAAATAAGGTTAAAGTTAATATGCAAATTAGAAAGCTAGTTGATAAACAAGTTAACACTACAGTAATTAGTGGATAGCTAGATGTTTAGAGTTAGCGCTGTTGACAATTAAACTAATAACTAGCTAGTGGTACTGTAGAACACTAGCTATATTGTTGTAATACAGAACTAACGTAACTTGACAACGTGCCACATAGTTTGTTTGGGTAACAGTGTTCGGAGTCACTTGGTAAATCCCGTGCTAACATTACCTAACTAACTAGATAGACAGCCCAACTACACTATGCGACAACCGCTGGACCGCTAGCTGCTCAAACTATAGTGGTGTTGTTGTCGATGATGTTAAAATTGCTAGCAGAGGCTATGAAGTTTTTTTAGCTAGCTAGTTACTGCACTTACAGCTATGGTTAGCTATAATTATTTAAGTACTGTACCCATCTAGCTAACTTATTAGACATACGAACTCCACACCATTGTAAGCAAGCCTACCTCAACGGGCGAATTGAGGTGGTTTCCGATACCCTGTTAAAGCCCTCTTCTTCGTATCGTATGTCTTCGTAGCTAGGCTCCTGCTGTTCGTTCTGGGTTGTTAGCTTGCTAAACGTAGCCACTGTGCGCTACAACTTTAGACAGTTTAGTTACAGTGGCTAGCTAAAGCTACACAACCCAAAACATTCATGTAGTCCTTGCGATTAGTGGGTTTTTAGAAAATCCGTTTTCCACCGACTGAAATTGTGTATGCCAATACTGTAAACTACTCCGCATTAGACTGTTGGTGGAAACTGCACACCTATGTAAAGCTAGTCACAATGGGATACAGTCAGAGTGGAATTTTCGTTTGGTTGAAGAACGTCTCCCCATTGGAAGTGACGCAAACACACCTCAAATATGCAATTCTTGAAGTACCTAATTCTAAAAAAAACGAATGGAATATTATTGAGTGGGTGTGGCATATATATATATATATATATATATATATATATATATATATATATATATATACACTACACACACACACATACATACATATATCAGTATTTATGCACGAAGCTTTGTGGAGTGCTTGGACTATACATTAAACCCCCAAGATGCCTTGCGATTATAAACCGGGCAATTACTACAGGTATAAGTGATGTCATACCTGTGGTATAATCTCATAAACCGTCTGCTTACAATTCAATTCTGCATGCTGATTGGTTAATTGCTGTGGTATGTGAAACCATATCATGGAAATTACATTTTTCCAGTTTTTACCAGTATCCATTTTTGCAGTATAAATGTCCAATGATCAGATACTTACAGTTGACCATAATGTATAATATAATTTATTTTACCCGTACATACACAGGGCTTCAAGGATGTTCACCTAGTTTATGTTTATAATTTTATAAAGTCAACAATATACGGACATATTTTAATTTAAATTTGCCTCCTACTGCCCCCAGCTGGACACTTATTTGATTAATATGCAATATCGAAGTATTTTTTTAGTGCTTGTCTTGTACAGTTTTGCTCTCCAGCGGGTGTGTTACTGTGTTTGAGTGAAGACTAAAATATCCACAATACAATTAACATATAATGTATGTATCTTTCATTTGTTTGTTAAATTGTTCAAATTCCTGAAATGCTTTTGTTTATTTTATACAATAACTTATCAATATACTTTTGAATTATCTACCTCAAAAAATGACATGATTTCACTATCATTTCATTTGATAGACATATTTAACAGATGCATTCGTGGACATTTCCAACAACAAACCACTGTGTTTTTTAGTGTACCTCCCAATTTGGTCTGTGTTCATATGTGCATGATCTAGAATCGCTATCAGACCTCAGTTAATGCAATGTTTCAAAACAAGTGGGTTTGATTAAATGGGACACATATTGGTGAATAAATGTCAGTAACCAATTTCCTGTTACACACAGGACACAGCCTCAAAAGCACCACTTGTAACAACCAGTGGCTAATACATTGGAATGCATTCCTGGGCTAATCGTTATTGTAGATAGCGCCACATATCTAAACTGCCTGAGACTGTTAGCGGAATCTGTTTATGGAAGGTAAACAAAGCACATTGCCCCATCCCACATTAATTTTTCCTCATGTTGATTCTATTACCCACAGCTTTGTGCTTATACAATACTGTACATGTATACATGCTAATTATATATATAACTTTAGATTATACTAGTGTTATTGTCAACCATAAAACAATGAAAATACTTAAGTACCTTTATGTACATGTCATTTTGTCCTTGAAATATTTCATTTAAATTGCCTGGTTAGGCAGGTTGATAATGTGCACCCACTAGCTGTAGTATAACCTCATTGCACTCAATGCAATCGTTCAATAGAATATTTTTTATTGTCATCTTTGCATATAAAACTCAACATGTTTTTTTTTGCCTTCTGAAAACAATAATCATAATTAAGTAAAACTGTCAAAATTGCAAATACATGACAACAATCTGCTTTTCAGTCTGTCATTTGTAATTGTTGTGAAGTCAAAATAATGTTGTTTGTGCTTCATCAGTTATTACCTGTCACAGTGTATGAGGTCAGTGTTTCTTAATGACCAACAGAGCTCTTGAATGGTGAAATGGTAAAGTCACTGCCTCACATTAAGTTGGGAGACCAAGGTAAACAGGGAAAATGTTAAAAACAGAATCATAAACATCTCAGTTCAGAAGGACAACTATCTTGGATGTGTCTGGGTGGTCTAACCCATAATCCACAGCTTAATTATTATATCAACCTTGCCCAAATGTACACTTACTGTCTTATATACAGTATTATTTTTACCTAGTAATTACTTATTTACTGCCTTTATTTATGAGACAAATCTCTCTGTTTTTTGGTAAATTAATGTTGAATATTGTCTGATAGTGTACCCCCCTCCACACTTCAATGTTATCTGGACTACAAGTCAGTATGGAAAATAATCCTATTGCTCAATCTTCGCTGTACCTGTTCTATAACTGCACATGTACAAATAATTAAACCTTAAATTGCATGGCTAACATAGAAATGGCAGTGATTATACTTAGTACGGTATGCACATATTACACTTCCAAACCACAATGGGTCGTTAAATAATTATTATCTTTCTAACTCAAGATTCACAGAATTGCTCTTTAAGTGGATAAAGGAAGCATATCATGATGCTTTATATACAATTAAGTTTAAAATGCCATTGATTGGTATTTGTTTCACAAATCAGGATACAGTGCCTTAGATAATATTCAAAATTATATAGTTTCATATGATTTTAAAGTCATAATATCATATCATAGCCTTGGATGGGATTTATGCCACAAATGCTAAAATTTTAGCCTTTTTGGATACAGTGCAAGGGAAATGCTGGCATAACTTGTTAAATTGCTGCTTGTAAGAGAAGAAGAGTGTAGTCGCATAGTGTAGTTGGGCTGTCTATCTAGCTAGTTAGGTAATGTTAGCATGGGATTTACCAAGTGACTCCGAACACTGTTACCCAAACAAACTATGTGGCACGTTGGCAAGTTACGTTATTTCTGTATTACAACAATATAGCTACGTAGTGTTCTACAGTACCACCAGCTAGTTATTAGAGGTTATGACATAATTTTACATCTCCAGGAAAAGAAAGACTAGGCAGTACCGGCATCCATCCAAAAGAGTGCGACAAATGCATTAATGTTGAGTCATGGACATGTTCATTGGTTTGGTTCGTATTGCTTGACTCCATACTAAAATGCATAGAAACACTCATGCTTCCACCCCGCTAAATCATAGCTACTGCACTGCGTGTTGCTTCAGTCCACAACAGAGCTGCTGTCAATGATGAAACATGACCTTTGAGACACATTTTGGCAGGTGACACAAAACACAGCCTGCTGTTTTTCCCTACACCCTTTCTTCTCTTTTGATCTGCATGGAAAATCAGATCATTCGCAATCAGGCAGCCATTGTACAGAACAATTAAGACTGTTGCTAAGCTGACAAAAAACAGAGGGCCAGGTGCCATATTTTGTTTTGCCTCTCTTTATCCCTTTATTCACTGTAATGTATGCCTGCAGTAAAGTAGAGGCTATTGAGGACATTTACCTTTTGAGCCAAAATGGAAACATTTGTCCTTTTGGGACCCAAAATGTAGGAGTAAATCCATTTTTTTTCTTCAGATTTGTGGTAGCATGAGCAAATAAATGATCACATTATGTATATGAACCCTATAGCCAAAAAGAAATCCCAAAGTGTTTGACATAAAAACGTGGCATCTATACAGAACTTACATGATGTGTCTTTGAAAACAATGCATTCTGAGATTTGGGAATTAGTATTTATCTGTAATGAATAGAGAAGCAATGTTATCCGTATGCATCAAATGTTAAGTTGGATGAAATATCCTCAGGCACGCAGAGTTTCTCTAGAAAATATAGAGAGGTTAGGTAGAGCTGTGGCTCAGATTGGGGTTGTATGTTTTGGCAATGGGTTTGGATGCTTTTATTTGTATAAGTTTAAGTGGAAAATCCCTGTCTCTGTATGATTATAACATGCCATGTTAGCCAGCAGAAATTAATAACTTTGTGAGAAATCATTGATCCTTATTCAGGAAGTAGTTCTGTCAAGATTGACAAACAAGGAACTATTTTGTGTTCTTTTGTCAAATACACTGTGGTAATGTTTAAATTCATCATCCGGAGGTTTAACAATATATGGCCTGTCAGTCTATTGATCTCTGTATGGATCAAACCGTGATACTTCAGTTCAGGATTAAATAGGGGAAAGCCTCTCAATAATACAAAGACACATACTTGGGGCAAGTAAACTATAAGACAACTCCAAAAAAATAAACCATTCTATTACAGATCTATTTGTTAGATAAACAAACTGGCAATCTATCTTCAAGTCAATAGCACAATTAACAGTACATAGTTGGACGGTGTCTTACACTTACTTAAGTGCCTTTCACATGTACACTACGATCACTTGAAGACCATTCAATTAAATTGAATATGCCACTGTGGTGTTTTTCGGTATACTACTGTATATTACTGTCTTTTTTATCATCTTTTATATCTTTAAAAAAAAAACATTATCTTACATCAGATTATTAAAAAAAATATATTTCTGGTCTCAGGTCTTGGAAAATGTCCACACAGTAAAAATGGCTGTGTTAAATCAACACCCTAAGTGTTAAATTAACACTCTCAGTGTTTATATAGGTCCAAATTGACACTGAAGAGTGTTAATTTAACACTTAGGGTGTTGATTTAACACAGACGTTTTTACTGTGCATAATGTGTGTTTTATGTGAAAAAATATGTTTTGGTGTCAAGGTTACTTCTACTTTCTTGACATTGTAACACCAACTCCCTGATATCAAGTCCCAGATACAACCAAAGTGAATTTTTACAGTCACGAATCTATCAAATTCAACGTGCTTCAAAAACTTCCAGACATTTACTCCATTAATCTTCACAGATCTGCCCAACAACAAAACGATGTCTTGTTGAACATCGACCCTGATATGCCGCCACCTCCTCTTCCTGATTATCTGAAAATCATCCTTCTGGCTCCACCCAGATTACTAGGGCAGGTTTGGACAACCCGGGCCAGGTCATCAGCTCTATTTCACAGGATCTGCCTGGGAGTCCTCATTGAGAGCTGCGTGGACTGACTTCTTCCCCCTGGCCTTCATCCACATCTACAGAAACGGAACACATACTTGTTAGACGGACCCGACAGCTGTCGGGATGATTGTGGCTCTGAGGGGGGTCCCCCAGAAAGTGTTGCTGGTTCGGGCTAAAATGATTCTGCAGGAGAGAAGGTCTAGCATCTACAGCAAGCCACCCAAATCCAAGATAGGTCCTGGGGTAAGTGTTACATTCAGAGACATTCTGGAAATCCAGTAGATCATCTGTAATTTAGAATTCCTGAACCCTCAATAGTCATTAACCAAGTATAAATTCCAGTGGATTTAGATTTCTGTTGTGCATGTTTTTCAGAACCAGTCTTAATCTGGTTGCCTGAAACCATCCTGAAACCATCCTGAAACCATCCCAGCATGTTCAATCTATTTTTAGCATTTCAAACTTAACATGAAAGGATTTAGTGTATGCCTTAATAATCTTTTTTATTTTAATTAGTCAGCAGTTTTGTCATCCTCCATTTCTTGTTAAATCACTCACTAGTCATAATACTTCTATTAGGTTTAACAGTATAATCCTAAACATTGAGTTGATTTAGGTACCTATTTTTTAAGGGTGTTCTCTGTGTTCTCTGTGCACTCTATAAAAACAGACTAGCATCTAGAATACTAGCATCTGGTTTTTCCTGCCATGAACATTCCATGCAATTAAATTTAACAGATAGAGATTTTAAGAGTGATAGCAACAAGCTTGTCTCTAGATTTTGTTTGTAAATACACCAGGATAATTGTACTGCAGATTTGATAAGGTCACAAAGTTAATGTTTATTTTTTTCGTCCTGTCATGGCTTTTTTACTGTCTGTGTTTCGGGCGGGGGGGTCTCGAAAGGCCATTATGTACTTGTCCAAACATCTCTGTATATTAACGCAATCATTTTCTATACATAGAGCAGTTAGATGACATAACTGCAAAGAGATATAGCTGTTGATTTTCCAAATGGGAATTGATAAATACATTTTTATGGAGCCAGTATTAGTTGAGGCATTCTTATTTCGGATTTCTGCGAGGGACATGAAGATGTACAGCGAACCTTCACTCATTTGTAACATACTGTACTACCACTGAAAAGAAAACTCAATGTGAGTTTGTTTTACGGTTGTGGGTGTATGAGTGATCTTTCTAATATAGATGAAGACCTATGCATCTTCTTTAATTTACTTTCTGTTCATGAAATGTTGAGGTGACCTTTCCCTCTAAGCAAGTACGTTTGAAAAGACATCTTTCTGGTCGAAAAAAGACGTTGAACAGATGTTGAAAAGATGTCTTTCAAAATATTTTGCTCAGTGGGTTATAACAGTGAGATAACAGACAGAAGTCATTTTAAAACCCCATAATGCCTTTCTCTGTTAATGTGGAAATATTGCTGTTAATTTGAATCATGCTGTAGTTTAGTGCAATATCTCTTTACGCCTTATTTTATATCCACTCTCCTAATCTCTTATTTTCTGCTGCATCTCTTCCCTCACAGCAAAGCTTCTTTATTATGTCCGTCTTTGCTGTTGCCTTGCTAGCACCGGCTGGCTGGATCCTGCACCACATCCCGGAATACCGCCAACGACCACGTCCTTCATCAAGACCACCGTAAAGAAGAAGACATACATAGACACACTCTCTCGCTCACTAACATCACGCAGTTAACCACAGCCACATCCAACGCATTAGCCACCATGCTATCAAGTACTGTACTTTTCTACTGTATAACAAGTAACGCAGACTATATGAATTGGCCTCAATACTCACTGGTTATAACGTGCCCGTTGACGTGACCATCAAGGTTGTATTTGAGTGTCACAAGTGTGTTTCTGTATGGTGTATTTTTTCAATATTCTGTGTATTGCCGTAGCTTGGTGTCTTCTGTTTCATGAATGTGGCCCCTAATGTCACTACGGCATCCAATGACACATAAAACATGCATAAAACATCATCAATAAATACATGCAGTGTTGCCAATGTTTGTCTGTTCAGTGTAGTTGTCATTCTGTATTCTCATAGGATTATGCTTTTTGCAAGCATGACAAAATTAACATTATACACATGCCTAATGAGATATACTATGTCATGGTAATAACCAAATTTGAGGAGATGAACAGAATGGTCATGGTTTTTGCAAGTAAAACAGAAAGGTTTACTTGTGTGCACAATTATTAGGCAATCCAAAAAAATCTATATGTGCACATTTGTTGGGCATCTATTAGTGTGCAGAATAATTATGCAGTTAAAGGAAAAACTAAAAGTTTCCCATCTCACTTGTTGATTTCCATCTGTTAAAGTGAGAATAATAATTAAACAACTCAAAATTTACAATAAATATTTCGGACATTTCAAAACAAATCAGTGACCAATATTTCCACCCTCTTTTCAATAACAGCCATAAACCTTCCATCCATGGATTCTGTCAGTTTCTTGATCTGTTGACAATCAAGTTTTTGTGCAGCAGCAACCACAGCCTCCCAGACACTGTTCAGAGGTGTACTGTTTTCCTTCACTGTAAATTGACAGTTTAAGAAGGGACCAGAAGTTCAGGTGAGGAAGAGGGCCATGTCATTATTCTTCTATCTTTAAGGCCTTTACCGGCTAGTCACGCAGTGGAGTATTTCGATGCATGCAATGGAGCATTGTCCTGGATAAAAATCATGGTCTTCTTGAAAGATGCAAGCATTTTCCTGTACAACTGCTTGAAGAAAGTGTCTTTTAACTCTACTTTTAAAGCTTCCAGTCTGTTATTCTAACTCAATCAGCGTGACAGAGTGATCTCCAGCCTTGTCATCGTCAACACTCTCACCTGTGTTAATGAGACAATCACTGACATGATGGCAGCTGGTCCTTTTGTGGCAGGGCTGAAATGCAGTGGAATTGTTTTTTTTGGGATTAAGTTTATTTTCATGGCAAAGTGGGACAATTCATTGCATTTTATCTGATTATTCTTCATGACATTCTGTAGTATATGCTCATTGCCATCATCAACATTGAGGCAGCAGACTTTGCGTAAATTAGTATTTGTGCCATTCTAAAAACTTTTGACCATGGCTGGCTCGTTGTGCAATACTTAGTCAATACCTAATTATGTTAAGCAGGAAGGGAATTATGTATTTTAAGAGTATTCAACCATGACAGTGTACACGTCTTCACAGAGAAGGGAGTGACGATTAGACCACATCCTATAACACATTTCACCACTGCCATCTCCATCTGGGTGGTCTGTGCAGTGATACTTATAGAGGAAATACAGATGTTTTTGATAACCCTCTTAACAACATTTACAGGATAAAGCCTGACCTCAGATCATGTTTATTACCACTTTAAGTGGGATGAGGCAAAACAAACGATCTGACACAACATTAGCCAATCCAATTTGAGGATTATTTGTTTATTATTTGACCCTATATGGGGCTAGTATCCTAGAGAAAATGAAAGACATATACTATATGAATTAATTTACTTTCCATCCAGCATGTACATTTGTTACTTACACAATATGGTCATGTGGACCATCACACCCATACGAGCTTGTTGGACATCCCATTTCAAAACCATGGGCTATGATATGGAGTTGCCCCCCCCCCCTTGGAGGTTTAAAATGCTGTCTATCTTCATGCCATTGTCTTAGGTGAAATAATGTCACAGCAATCTGGAAGTTCCTGGACAAGAAGGCCTGGCTTGCAATCACCAGTCCAATTCATCCCAAAGGTGTTCAATGGGAATGAGGTCAGGGCTTTGCAGGCTACTCGAGTTTATCCACACAAAACTATTCGAAACCATGTTCTTATGGACCCTGGTTTGTGCACAGGGGAACAGTCATGCTTGAACTGGAAAGAGCCTTTCCCAAATTAGTTGCCGCAAAATTGGAAGCACCCAATTGTCTAAAATTGTTTTTGTGTCCTGTATGATTATGACCCTTCAATGGAACTAAGGGCCCTAGCCCAAACCCTGAAAACACCTTGAGAACCCATTCCACCATTAGCGTCCACATACATAGGGCTATAAAATGTATTTGGATGTCTCCCAGCAGACTACAAGATAGCGAGAGTTGCTCCCCTCCTAATGAAACCAACATTAGACCCCTCCTAAAGAAACCAACACTAGACCCCTCCTAAA
>JACXGM010014024.1:7756-22561 GCA_016801145.1 Umbra pygmaea | reverse complement strand
TTCATGCTAAATAGGTAATGTGTGATGCTGCCCTTCATGCTAAATAGGTAATGTGTGATGCTGCCCTTCATGCTAAATAGGTAATGTGTGATGCTGCCCTTCATGCTAAATAGGTAATGTGTGATGCTGTCCTTGGTACTGAAAAACGTTAGCAGCTCTGATTCCCTAATAGAGGGTGAGTTCAGTGTGGCAATAATGAACTGTGTGAGTGAGTGCATGTGTGTTGGTGTGTGTCTGTATTGTACTAGTAACTGAAAAGAGAGATTTCATCATTTTCATCATCTCTCCTCTGTTTCCTGAGCTCCAGTATTGTCTGATAGTAGGGAAATATATATTTATTCTGAAATTAACAGAATGATCTATTCAGAAACTCAATTTGAACTCAATTAAGGCGTCTCTCCCGGTCGGTCATGCCTTTGTAGCGGTAATTGTGGATCGGCTCCTCAAACTGAAATCCTTTGAACAGTAAATTGCAGCGGAACTCAAACCTTTAGCTGAACGGCGGGGAGCATTTTAATTCTGATGGTGCGGAGAGGAGGAGTGGCGTGATGTGAAGGTTAGACAATGGACCAGGTATGAGTAGTGTGCGGGAGGTTGGAGTGAATCATACACATGCACCGTGGTGGGGGAGAGGTTGAAAGGACCTGGAGGATGGAATGACACATGACACATCAAACACATACAGACATGTGTGAACATAGAAGCCCATATCAACATTTGCAAATAAGCATCCGCAACATGAACAGGCGAGGGAAAATACAAATAAACACTTGAGCTAATGAATTTGTACCAGCCCTGGCACCTGTGATGATGACGAGCTTACACTGGCATCTCATAGAGCTGGCACACACAAATAGAGCTGGCGAACACAAAAACACATTTACACAGATATCAATACACATGCCATGGCTAAATAGCTAACAGCCGGACAACCAGTGCCACATTCATTACAGAACACACTGGGGCCACTGGCAGTTTCAAGATTCAATAATTCATTGTTTATGTACACATTATAACAGATGCTTTCCCAGGTGTACAGATATGGCCCCAAAGCGTAAAACACAGTAACTTTAACATCAAATCAGTGAAATCCATACGAGACACTATGCATGTCAGGACAAGTAGAACGAAAAAATTCAAGTAAACAAGAAACTTTTCTACATAGAGAATGCCCATGAACAAGTGACAGCAGCGTGGACTTAAAGGCAGTGATCATGTGGAGCAGATAGTCTAGCTCTTAAAGCATCTGAAAACAAATGTCCTTCTGTCCTTCAGCAACACAGTGAACCGTACCTGCTCGGGTAAGTTGCTCTGGATAACAGTGTCTGCTAAATTACAGAAACGGAAGTAATGCTCCTGAACGTGTCTGTCTGCTCGATGGCAGCGGTGCCAACAGCTCAAGGCTCAGGTGACAGGCCCATGATTATCATAGCCTGATCTGCAACTCTGTGTAGCTTTCTAGAGGGAAAGTAGCAAGCCGATGATTATGCTTTGAGCTGACCTCACCAGTTGCCGACCGTCCACAGAGACATACAATCACACAGAGATCTTGTGGTGCCTGAAAATACATTCTCGGTAGGGTCGTGAGGTTCCTCAGGGAGACTCATGATTTCTTCTTCAACCTGAGGTTGAAGACATGGTGTTGTGCTTTGTAGTTATGTCCTTTCAGGTCCTCAGTGATTTCACTATTCCAAAATTCAAGAGTATGGTGAAAACCTGACTGAGTTAAAAAAACACTTCTAATAATTGACAACTGTTGTGTTTAGCTGATAGCTTTTCCCCCAGGCCATAAAACAGCAAACACAAAGCTATAACATGAAACAGTCTTTTTGTACTAACAGATGTGGCAGTGATAATGTGATCTACGTTTTGTTGTTTTGAATTAAGTGCCTGAATCTGAGATTCTGTTCACGCAGTAGAAGTTATTATCTCACAGATGTCTCTCTTCTGATGATAAAGGCAACGATCTGATAAGCAGACAGAATAGAAAGATCAGGCGCTAGGGCAGAGTAGCGTTTACTTTTCAACAGCTTCTGAAGAGAATGTCACAAAACAGTATAAAAGAGCATGTACCTGATAGCACTGCGAGAATATTGTTGAAGTGATAACCCTTGCTATCCTACATATCAACGATCATACAGAGCTTTAACACTGTTGCCTTAATTTCAACCTTGGATCTGTGGGTGGGCATGGGTTAGTCCAGGCCCTACCACTTGCAGTGTTGGGGATAACGCGTTAGGCAAGATGTCCACTGGACACGTCAAATCTGTTGCGTTGCGCTGGAAGTCATTCATTGTCAATGGAGCAATCCGCCTTGCAGGCTTGCGATGTTGTGCGATCGGTGTGTCGCATACGTTCAAATTATTCAACTTGTGAGTTGCGACACTGTGCCTTTGTACAACCAGAAGTTGAAGTTCCCAGTGGAACAAGTAGCACAACACGATAGTAACGATCTTGCCTTGCGAAAGCACGTGTGTCAAATCTGCACTATGCGGACTTCTTATATCCGGTAAAAAGTCATGTGTGCTAAAATCTGACATGTTCAATGGACATCCCGCCTAACTAAGTAATGCTTTACAGTCAGACTTTTTTTTGAAAAGTACTTTCAAAATTCAAGTAATTTGTTATTAGTTACATTTATTACAAGAACATTAATTACATTTACATTATATTTTCAACTTTTCTGTTTTAGAACACAAGTTAATAATTTATTATCCGTTTTTGTTTTTAATCCGTATTTCATTAGTGCGCCTACACGCCAGTCAACAAAAAGGAGAGATCTCGCACTTCAATTGTAATGTGTTATGCAGAATAGGAGGTTAGCGAAATGGAAGAATACATAGCCTACATTTTAACAGTTGGAAATGTTCACATTATTTAAAAACTATCAAAAAGCAGGGAGGATAAATAAATGTGTCCTGTGAGCTGTGCATCAGCCGCAAACCCCTGTCGAGTGGGAAGAAAATGGAAAGCTTGTCTTCGTTCATCTCACTCAAACGTTTTGGAGCGGAATGGGTTGTTTTCTATTATGGTGTCTACAACGCGTGGAAGTTCAGTATGTTCTTTTCAAGAAAATGTTTTGCTAGTTACTCCAATAAACACACGTTGAAAACGTGCATCTAATGTGCTTTAACAGGCGAGGAGAATGCATATTATATTTTCACTTGTTTTTTTACATGCATAAGGTGTGCAAAGATTGAAGTAACATGCACTCAGAATGTGTGTATTTGTGCCAATAAACACACATTCAGAATGCCTGTAATTCTGTCAACAAACAGATCTAAACTGTACCCTTTAGACTCAATATTTCTGGTTCAGGCCTGCTCAATGTATTCTCCGTGTGTCTCCATTAATTACAATATCATTACTTGGAGTCCAATCTCACTGCATATTTTATGTAACTCAAATTAATTTATTTTATCTGTAGTTTTTTACGGAGTAAAATTTTGTTATATACTCAGACACTGAGATGAAATTGGTTTTACATACAAACACTCACACATTCATCAGAAATAGACTGATTCAATTGGATCATGCCCAGAGACAGTAGTTACCACAAGTCTGCACTCGACATGATCAGGCAATCACTATCTAGGTGCGGCAAGGTGGCCTAGTTGGTTAGGGCCCACACACACACACACACACACACACACACACACACACACACACACACACACACACACACACACACACTAGCAAGGTGAAGCCTCTATCATTCTGTTTTTGAGCAGGTCAGTTAACCCAATTTGCTCCCAGGTTGTTTCGTTACATAGTCATTCTTTCTTAATCAACTTACCATTAAACTTGATTCAAATTGTTTAAATACTTGGGTAGGTTAATAAATGTATACTTTTGTCAAATACGTATTGTATTATACTAAACCTAGACACACCAAATAACATTCAATAACATTTAAAAAAGTTACTTAAAGTTACTTTCAATAAAGAGTAACACAGTAACATATCATAGTTACATTTTGGAGAAGTAACTAAGTAAAGTAACTGTTTACTTTAAAAAAAAGTTCCCCAACACTGCCCACTTCGCACTTAGGCCCACCCAATCACATTGCTTTACCATTCAAAGTCAATCCATGCTCCAGACCATCAACTCTGACCTTTCTATGAATAACTCTCGTAGCGTACATGCTAGAAATGAACAGTTACATCTGAAAGAAGATGTTCTATTGAGAAGAAAGAGAGGTAATTTGTTCACCTGGGTTTATCACAGCCTGATCTCAAACGTGAGAACCTCTAGCCATCTCTATGGTATTTTTTCAAAAAAACGAATCAGACAGTGACTAGGAAGTGAACGTGATGTTTCCAAGAGGGTAGGCTTGGACCTGAAAATTTAAGCAGCCCTGGGTGGATTCTGATGCTATCTGGCTATCACCCCATGTTAGCATTTAATAGACTCCCATTCATTTTAGGGGTCATTTTGACAGTGAATACATTTACACTTGAAGCGTTTAAAGACTCTAAAGACTATTTGTTCATTGTTTATTTCTAAAGAAACAGGACAATGTGTAAAAAGCTCTATTACCTTGTATCTCATGTTATGGCCCTGTAGCACCTGTTTTTGTGATAATATGCTAACTGTTGTGTCATAACCACGCACAGTAGAGAAATTACCGTATAGTCCAGGAGCAGCTCGCAGGCAATTGGGGGACATGGAGGCATACAGTCAAGAGAGAAGCCCATAAAGAGTCCATGAAAAGCATGGGAAACAAAATATTTCAATACTTCCTACTCATGCTCTCCGTCTCTGCAAGAGGCAAGATTTGGAATGATTCAGATTTCTCTTGGCCTGGCTACGAGAAGAATTACAACTTTCAGAGACGTTGCTCATGTCACATCTACATCATCACGCTCAGCTTGAGGCTGCGCTGTAAGCTCAGCTACCACCGAAAAGTGCTTCTAATTGACTTCACTTGCTCTCCATAGGAATGAATGGTGTCTGTTTGTCCATATATTATACTGGCTATGGATGTTTCACTTCATGGAAAAAAAAAACATAAGAGATGCAAACTGAAGCAAATGTTTTAGTTTTTCTTTACAGAATACTAATGGAATTACCAGAATGATGATATTCCTTTGAAGAGTGAGTGTTGTATAAAAACATTTTTCAAATAAATACTCACTCTTCAAAGGAATATCATTATATTTTGATAATAATTTGATAACAGAACAGGCTATTTGCCTTTAAGTAAAATGGCAACTATGAAATGAACTGATTAATAATGGGCAATAGCCTAGTTTGAATGGAGCTTTATGAACGGTATTGTGCTATACTATAGTATAAGGCAACAGTAAAACAAAAATTTAGAAAATAAAGTTTAAATATGAAACGTATACTGTAATGAGCAGACAACAGTGAAAAACATTTACCGACCAGACTAAGGGAAACGGAGCGGTATCACACAATGGGTTTGATGCACTGCACACCATTCCATTCACTCCGGGCCCAAGCGTAATGAGAGCCCAGCATCCCCAATTAAGATCCACCGACCGTGGCTGGATGGTTGACATTGGCCATGTCAATCATAATTCATCGCCATTATTAATTTAATATAGGTCTAAGAGCAAGGTATTGAAGGTTTTACATCTTAACAATGAATATTACAATAAAATAACATCTCTGCAATGAGGTAGGACATGCTTTTTAATTTGCTACATTTCTTATTTTCTTTTTTTTCCTCCCCTCACAATTCCCTCTAATCCTGCCTTGTCCGCAGCTCCACAACTCCTTGGAAAGATCTGTGGGATGGTTCATCCAACCACATGTCGCCCAGCCGCAATTTATTTTTGCACTGCTCATCCAACACGGAAGCCTTTAGTCAGATCATGTACGGGAAGATTACCCTCACCAACTATACTTCCGCAATTTAATTTACAGGCACCCGATCTGGACACAAGGACTCGCTGGAGAGTAACTTGGCAGGATAGATAATCTGATTAATCTAACCCAAATCCCGGGCAACGCAAATCCTGGCTATGTGCCTGTTTCAGTTCATTCAGCTTCATTTGGAATCTGTCTTTAAAAACCGTTAATAAAAAAACTTGACAAAACATTTACCTTTCTGTTATTTGAGGAATGCTTCATCACCAAGGCTTTTTTGAACATATATTCCTTAGGTAAAGAACCCTAGAGAACTATTGGGGCAACAGTGGCTCAGTGGGTCAAGTAGGTTGTCTAGCAACTGGAAGGTTGGTGGTTCGATCCCCTGGTCGTCTTGACCAAGTGTCGAGGTGTCCATGAGCAAGACACCTAACCGCTGGTGCTCCAGACGAGCTGGATGGCGCCTTGCATGGCTGACACCGCTGCTGGTGTATGAATGTGTGAATGAATGTGTGAATGTGAGGCTCTGTAAAGCGCTTTGGTGGCCATTCTTGGCATGCAGTCCATTTACCATTGTCTATATATCAGTTTGTAAGAATTTAACTCTGTGTCCCATGTTCAAGTGAGAAATTAAATGTGCAAAATATGCACAAATAAAAGTATATTTCTCTCCAATTTGATGCACATTCATTTACATCCCTGTGTGCATTAATTTCACCTTTGCTAAAATAATCCACACACCTGACAGATGTGCCATATCATGAAGATGATTAATCAGCATGATCATTACACAGAAGACAATAAAGGGCACTCTGAAATGTGTAGTTTTGTCACAACACTATACAACAGATGTTTCAGGTTTTGAGGGAGCGTGCAAATGGCATTCAAACCAGCGGAATGTTTATCCGAGATCTTGCCAAAGGATTGAACGTTCATTTTTCTATCACAGGGGTCTTCAGCTCTTCCATTTTGTGTTCTGTTGTCACAGTTGCCCACTGCTGGCGATGACGGGCCCATGCTTCTAGCCCATTTGATCCTGTTCCATGTTCAATGCCTGCTTGTCTTGTTTCCCGGACATAGCATGACATAATGTCACTGTTTAACCTATAGATCACTTTGGATTGCAGCTAACAACACTGGACTCGCTTCATTCATCAATGTCAGTATTTAAGCCCCAGTGTTTGTTTCGTTTTTTTTGTCGCTTATTATTCTTTTATGTACCCTTTGTTTCTGTCAGTTAAGCGTTTGTTCAGTATATTCAGTTTTTTGTCGCAGTGTTTTGTCGTATTACAACACAGTTAAATTTTCACCTTCCTTTGCATATGTCTCCTTGTCTCTGCAAAACTGTACACATTACACCTGCTGGTTTTCTGTTCTGCCTTATCATTAATTGCACCCACCTGGTGTAACAGGTCAATATATGTCCCGGATTAAAGGGTTGTACTGAATAAACAGAGTGGAACTGGCTTTGATGGTCAGAGTTGAATAGGCCTGCTCTACCACAAGTCACTTCCAACATCGTTTTAGACAATGTGTCAGTTCCTCAGGTCAGCCTCATAACTGAAAAAAATATTTTGTATACAACAAAAGAGATAAAGAGTCAAAAAATAAACCATAGGATGTCTTCCCTACAGTATATCAGAGAGATTTAGGAATTCATTTTTTTCCCCTACCGATAACATTGGAAGGGAGACAACAGAACAGTCTCTGTTTGTGCATTTGTTAGTTTGTTCACATGTAGGTCACAGACATTTTCTCTGGATCCCCAATGCAATTGTACTCCAAATTGTGGCATTTTCACAATTCCATCGACAAGCGCATGCCGAGACCTAGAAAATCAATGAACATGTGTACTTGCAGAGTGTTATTCTTGGAATTCATTCGTGACAAGCTTTTTGGTAGCGTGGCAGACTGGATATGAAGGCAGCTGGTTTAAAAACCCATCTGGGCTATACTTACAGTTTGGGGTGAAATGAGTACTCATTTAAAACAGTGTTTTACAAAAGTTTACTTCTGAACAATTCTGTAAACCTCAAGAAAATTTAAAATGTCATTGGTTGGCACGTGACGAGACCTAAAAAATCCATTAACATTTGTGCTTGCATGGTTGTATTCTGGTAATTCAGACCTCTAGCTCAACTGTAAAGTCTCAAAATCTGGGGGTATCTTGTTTATTAACCTTTATTTATACAGGGAAAACAAGTTAAAACCACAGTCTGTTTTACAGTTGTGCCCTGTGATACAACAGTATAAAACCAAATCCAAAAATAAAACACAATAAAAGTATAAAATTAAACAAAAATAGAAAAATACATTTACAGTAGAAAATGTTGTGGGCTTGACCTGAGGAGCAGGATGAGGAGGAGGAGTTGGAAGTGCAGTAGGTAAATAGGAGGACTATGATGCACGAGAGGAGGAAGAGGAGCATGGGGAGGAAGAGGAGGAGCAGGGAAAGCAGGAGAAGATGAAAGAGGAGGAGAAGAAGTTGTGGGAGGAGACAAATTGATATTTGTTTGATATTTCTACCATGAAGGATTTAAGAAATATTGGTTTTGAGTTAACTAAGGCTAATGATGCAAATTCAGTTTATAAACATTATTATAGATGATACATATTGAAGAGATTCACGTTGCAATAGTCTAAACAGCTGAAACAACGTCTGTTTTGTCTCACTAGCTTGATTGGTGCTGTAGTCAGGGTAATTAATAATATTTATGCAAATTGCAGTGATTAACATACTCATCATTGATTATCGTTTAAGTATATTAAGTTGCCATAGACTTAATACCTCAGGCAAACATAATCACATATTGAAGAGTTTTAAATTCTAATAGCCTAAACATCTGAAACAAAGTTGGTTTGGTCTCGAAACCTTGAATGAGTCAAGAGAAACTGTTTTCAATATTTCAACAGTGAATAGGCAAATCTGTGCTAGAAATGGATCATACAGATAAACATTAAAAAAATTAAGACGACAGAGGTGGAATTTAACGAATTTAAGTACTCATTGAATAGGAAGGTTTTCAGATTCCTTCAGTTCCTGAAGATGGGTAGAGACTTTATTGTTCTAGCCTCCATTTGAAGCTGGTTTCACCATTGAGGAGACAGGATGGAGAAGAGTTATGACTGTTTGGATCTGGAACTGACTTCCCAAAGGCGTGGGACAGCCAGGAGACCAGAAGTGGCATTTAATGGAACTAACTTTTAAGTTTTAAACCTTATACATTTTTCACCACACATATATTGATTAGAATTCACTCTAATTGTCTGGTTCCCATTGAAACCTGTGTTGATTTAGGCACATTTTAGATGTTTATTAATAGAGAGCTCATTTAATTATCATTATAATAACAAAGGTATGAATCCTATTTAAACAACCTTCTTAAAGCTACATTGTGGAATTGCTCCCATCTAGCAGTGAAATTGTATATGACAACCAACTGAATGTTACGTTCAAGCCCCTCCCACTATTATGCCAGCAACACAAACTCAGATAGTGCTCGATTTAATTCATTGCAATAATCATTGTTAATTCATTATTTAGCTAGTGAATTGTAACCAAATGCAATTTTATTGTGTGCAAAGAAACAATAAGTGCATGTGAGAGCAAAAAAAATATTAATTAACATGTTGTAATAAAAACAGAAACAAATTTGTTGTACACACAATTTGATTGAATATATTATCAGTGTGAAAACATGACTACATTTAAAAAACATTCACTAGAGTCTGTTTTATCCAACAATAGCCTAATTTTAGCAACACATGAACATGGACACTACCTGGTTATTGTAATGAATTTGTAATGAGTTTGTGTTGCCAGGCGAACGGTTCTTGCCTACTGTATAGCTAGGGCCAGTGCTGCCATTACCTGTCCTCGAGAATAGGCGTGATCCTCCATCTTCAACAGGCTTTCAAATCTGCCGGCAGGCAGAGTAACCTCCCCCTGGCATTTGTCACGGTGCCACTGAGTGTAAAAGTGCGAAAGGCAGAGCCTGAATTTCCAGGTATGTACCTCTTTGACTAATGTATTTTAAAGATGGAGTTGTAACATGGCTGCTGCAATTCGAGCAACTTCCTTGTATGTATTCTCAATGGTGATTAGGTATAAGTGTCTATACTTATGAGAATACTTTGATTAGTTGGTGAAGGTAATTACACATAAATGAGCACATATTTTTGAAATAGCAATGGGGTTTTTGCTAAGGATCAACTCAAGAAACTACACAATGTAACTTTAAGCAAGCTGAGTGAAATTGTTTAAGCGGTAGAGCTTGCCAAATAAATAGAATAATAATAACACTATGTACAAAACCTATAGTCATAGGTTGTTAGCTTGTTTTAAAGGCATACTTCTCATCTATAAACAAACTATGTATTATTTAACAAGATGTAAAATATAAGGATTAGGCTATACTGCTGTTTTATTGAAAGTTGCCAATGTTCATTCAAAATAACACTGTTGTTTACTTCTAAACAACTCTGTATAACACCAGAAGATCTAAATGCATTGCTCCATTAACAGCAGAAGTGGGCGATTTTCATGCTAGTTAAAATCAAGTAATGACATACATTTTTCAACATTGTAATGCCCCAGAACTTGTCTAACTTCAGATGCCTCTTCAGAAGCTTGTGTGCATCTCAGAGATAAACACTGAACACCCATGTGTTCATGAGAATCCACTAAGTCTTAAGTTTGTAGCCCAAAATCTTCAGTCCTGGCAGTCAGTCTTTATAAAAGAAACAGGAAGCATCTACGTAAACCCACACACAGATATTTATAACAGAGCTTGATGACGTAGGAGCCTTTTCTTTTTACAGGCCCTCTTTAACAGCTTCTGTTCGCTTTTTTCCTTTGATGGATCAAGGGGTGTCAAACCAAGTTGTCTACTTATTTATTACGGCCATTGAATGACTAACAATGAGGTTTAAAGCTAACGATACCATTGAGTAGCTACAGATGAATGGTTTAGGAATGCAAGTGTCAATTTTTGCTGATGACTCACATTATATATATAATTTACATAGAATTCTTACAGTGGTGAGTGAGTTCATTTTCATGCTTTCTCATACCTTTTTCCCATACAGTTTTCCATACTGTTTTCCCATACAGTTTCTGTTGAATTCTTAATAGTTGATTAAGCAGGCAAGTTAATTAAGCAGGCAAGTTGACTAAGAAACCGTTCCTGTTTGCAGCAATGACCAGGGAGCACTTAGGGTTGTCCTGCTCACCAGAAGCATCATGCACCTATTTATTTTAAAGGGGCACAGTGTGCACAACACTCAGAAACAGGTGCCCACAAATACTGATATTAAAAGGAAAATCCACTTGGCTCAAAGATCTGAGGGGCATGACGCCCCAGCTGCTCACAGACAGAAGGACAAAGCTTCAACCTTGGCAATTGAGGGATTGAACCAGTGTCATGGTCTCCCTCCTCCCTGAGACGGCGGCGCCATTCCCCACTGACTCTTTGTCCATTTATGTTTCTGTTTTCACCCAGACTGCTATAGCCATTGCGTCATCATCATCCAATGGATTCTCTGGTCTGTCTACAACTACACACAGCTGGTTTCGAGCGGTGTGTTATTGAGTGCTATTCATATATTTAGAGTCCTCAACGTCATTTTTGTTTTGAGAAACTTTTTTTATATTTATTAAATAATTTAATTGCATCTTGCCTCCTGACTTCTCCCTGCTCTACAAAAAACAACCAGGGGCATTATGGACACTAGTACGGTGCCTTAATCACTAGGCTGCCTTGCAAACCCTAAATAAAATCTACGTCAGCTGGGAAGAAACCTTTACTGAATCCTGCAGGGTGATGCCACCTTTTTCAGGACAATGGCCGTCATTTACATATTTATTAATGTAGTGTAATATGGTGCATGAGAATTACACTAAATTCTTGGCAAGTACTTGATGTTTTGTTTAGAAAATGTATTTTGAAGTAGCCATCAATCCATCAAGGGATAAAGTGATAAATTAAACCTGCACTATACACTCACCACTCACTTCATTAGATACTCCTGTTCTACAGCTCCAACCCGGTACTAGCAAGGTATACCTAATGAAGTGGCAGTAAGTGTATATTATGTAGTCAAATACAGTGTCTCTGGATTGACTATTGATAGGTATGTTTTTGAGTAAAATTAAAAATTTTCATTTATTCCATAAACTACTAATAATATTTATCTGAAATTCCAAATAGAATAGTTGTTATTCAGGGCATTTATTTACAGAAAATGACAACTAATCTAAAAAAAATATGCAGGGTTGACAGACCAAAAAAAACACAATACTAATGTGTTAATTTAGGAAGAGTTCAGAAAACAATATTTGTTGGAATAATAATAATAATATTTGTATAATAATAATAATAATTGGCTTTCATGCATCTTGGCAATGATCTCCATCAGTTTTTCACATTGGTGTTGGGTGACTTTATGCCACTGCTGGCACAAACATTCAAGCAGCTTGGCATCATTGATGGAACAATGAATTCTGAATTATAGCAGTGAATTCTTTCTGGAACATTTCCGGGCATCTGTGGGTGAACTGAATCTCAAGAGAAGAAGGGGGTTATGTAGCAAGACAATGACTCTGAGCACACAAGTCCTTCTACCAAAGAATGGTTAAATAAATGTTTTGGAATTGCCAAGTAAATGTTTTGACTTTCATCCAATTGAAATGTTGTAGAAGGACCTGAAGCGAGCAGTTCATGTGTGTAAACTTACCAACATCACAGGGTTGAAGCTGTTCTGTGCAGAGGAATGGGCTAAAATTCCTCCAAGCCGATATTGAGAACTTATCAACAATTACTGGAAATGTTCATTTGCAGTTATTGCTGCACAAGAGGGTCACACCAGATACTGAAAGCAGAGGTTCACATACGTTTCCACTCACAGATATGTAAAAATTGATAATTTTCCTATTAATTGGGATTATGTTATCTACTTTGAGGCCTTATTCTTGAAATCTGATGATGACGTCTGTAACCCATAGACATCACCTCATGCTGGGTAGCTTCCCTTAGGATGCTATGCCAGGCTGTTATCGTAGCTGTCTTCAGGTCTGGCTAGTTATTGGAGCATTTTGCCTTCAGATTTGTTCTCAGTAAGTGAAATACATAAGCAGTTCCGTCTCCATACTTAATTTCCAATATGCTGTGGTAGATTGCTGTGGTAGATGGCTGAACATTTTTTTATTTAGTCAATGTCCTAATATTTATGGACCTGACTGTATAAGGTGACCCCTCAAACACTGAATGCATTTAAAGTCCTTGAATAGATCAAATGGAATAAAGGGAAACCAAGGGGAGAGGTTTTAAAGCAGGTGGTGGATTTCTTAGTTTTTTATTGATGATCTTTATTTGCATTGGATAACCTGGTCAACCTGCTAGAAATACAAACCTCTTCCTTTGGGGGACAATAACACACAGGCACCTCAGTCATTTAAATGAAGGGCAACCAGGTGGGCCGGGGACCATCAGGCAGTGCAAGGAAATCTTTGGAGCATGAAAAGGGTGGGATCAAACTTGAGAAAAGCATAACTTTATGCAAATAATGATGCAAATTCACAATACTATTGACCAATCAACTACCAGTATATCTTCTAGTCCCTAAATGATTGAATGTTAATACCTGGCACTACCTAGCATGCTTGTTATTCTGCTTGAACCCAGATTAGTGTGGCGTTATTGTAGCTATGCAAATTTGCTCAAGGTTTATTGGCATGAATGTACATCAAACTGACATCTTCAGTTATATTATAAAACATGTAATTTTGCTGACACTCTTATCCAGAGCAATATACAGGGAATACAGGGGCATCCCACTGGAGCAACTTAGGGTAAAGTGCCTTGCTCAAGGACACAATGCCGCTTGGAACAAATTGGAAATCGAACAGGAAACCTACCAACTGCAAGTGTGACTCCCTTACCACTGAACCATATGACGCCCTTTCAGTAGAAGATGCTGCGCATGGTGTTGTTTTATCATAGTGAGGCGTTCAGGGTATGACAACCTTCACAAAACCATGAACAAAACACGAAACCTGGGAGACAAATAATGAAACAACAAGTCCAGGGAGCCAAGATAAAAATAATTTGTTTTCCCACCTGTAACTTCTTCAAGCACACAAAAAAGTTCTTAGAAACATTTTTTCCTATGCTTTTATTTTCATTGTAAAACAACAGCATGTGTTAGCTCATTACATTTTCTTATTGCAGAAATACTTTTAAAGGGTTCTTTACAGTTAAACAAATTAGAGGAAACTATTAACTACTTCACAGTAAATGTGTTCCACAGGCATTCGACAAAGCAAAGGATATTTTTATCAATTATTTACACTTCACAGACTCATTGAATGTTTGACAGTTGAATTGAAGTATAAAAAGACATCTACTTCACTGATGTGCTTTGTCATGGAGTTCTGCTTCTGCAGCCACTGAGGCCGGTTTAATTGATAACAGTGGACATTTTTCCACTGTAGCTGACCAACGTTTAAAAGACATATATACTGTGGTTCCATTGTAGTCTCTATAGCAACTGTGTTTGTTGCTGTAAGAACACAGGATAGCGTCGGCTAAGGACAGAGAACATCATCTTTGGTGATATCCATTTGCATGCTTACATACCAACGTTAGGGTGACAGGATCACCCTCTGACTGTGTGAGTGAAGGGAATGGACTAAGTGCCCATTTCCATAATCAACTATTATGAGCCGTTATATGTCATAATGAGCCGCCACAGGTGGAATTAGGATGCATTCAGTGACAAGAAACCTTCGGCATTGGAGGCCGGTTCAACTGTCAGATGTAGAAGTAGGAGAGAAAGACAGCAGAGAAGATAAAAAAGAAATAAAGATGGTCGAATGATGACAAAAGGGTCGGAGCTAGAAGAGAGAGGTTAGTGGTTCAGGATGGATAACGGAGAGAATAAAAGAATAAGGAGACAAAGAGAGAGAGAGAG
>JACXGM010014023.1:0-13862 GCA_016801145.1 Umbra pygmaea | reverse complement strand
ACAACTAATTCAGCAAAGTTAATATTCCATGGTGGGGCTACGGTGGGGCAAACACGACCAAGCCATACCCTGCCGCTGCCCCTGGTGTGCGTGAATCGAGGAGAAACCTTCTGTCTGCGTGCGTGAGACTGTCATGTCAGTCATATGTCAGTGTAATTATAAGATAGGTTAAAAACAGGTTATATAATGCCTTTCTATGTTTGTTTTTCTCGAAGTAAACTTCTCATATTTTTTTATTAAAGTCTAAAAATATAAAAAGTATAACCCCAAAAAGGCCCGAGGCCCGGCCCGCATGGGAAAGATGACGTGAAAATTGGCCCGAAGCCCGGCCCTAGGGGCATAAATAAGTCGGGGCCCGTCGGGCTCGGACTGAAATGCAGTGCTCTAAAAACAACCTCGTTAGATCAGTAAAAACAACCTCGTAAGATCAGTAAAAACAACCTCGTAAGATCAGTAAAAACAACCTCGTAAGATCAGTAAAAACAACCTTGTTAGATCAGTAAAAACTGGCCAGCTCCACTGCATTAAAGGGGTCAGGGAATAGTTTGATGATCATCAAGGCAGACACACTATGAATTTGGATTAATAGCATGAAAAGAGACATCAGCGTCTCACCCCTGTTCCCTCCAAGTGCTGCACGCTCAAAAGACTCAAAAGGTGAGTGTCCCGTCCACCAGCGCAGCACACAGAGGTAATGAGAAGGAAATTGCCACACCCCAGCAGATCTACTAAACATCAGGAAAAGGTTTGGAGACCAAGGTGCTCCTCATCAAGCTGAATGTGCTCCTCAAAAGCAAAATGTACATAGCGGAAACATTGTATTCTTCTCCCACACAAACCATAGGCTCCTCCCACCCAAACCATAGGCCCCTCCCACCAAAACCATAGGTTTCTCCCACCCTGCACTACCCCATCCCACTACACTGTGCCAATGTGCCTTATTTCCAGTGCAGCACGGTCTGGGAACTCACGCCTCTCCCCCTTTAAATCACCCTCCAGGTGAGCTGACACACATACAATCCTGAGGTGCCCGCAGCTCACATGCCTCATAAAGGGGCTTTTTTGGGAGACGGAGCGTGACCTGACCTTCAAAGGCTTTATGTTCTAGACAGGGAGAGACAGGATAGGAGAGAAAAGGTAGTATAGAAGGGAGGAAGCCAATATGATGACATTCCAGAGAGAGGCACAAAAGCAAACAGACAAACAGACAGAAGGTGGTGACAGCCCCTTGCTTGGCAGCTAAACAGCCTGGAGGACACAGGGTAATCAGTTGTATGAATCTGCTTCTGTTACCTCTAAGCCTGAGCTCCCAAATCCTTTACAGCCATACTTTCATAAATGAAAATGTACACACAAAAGGGAGTTCATGGGCATCCATGGTGCACAGTGGTCTGGTCTCGCAACCCAACTGTGTCACGGTGGCCAGGGTTCAAATCATGGTTGTTGCGGCATTTGAACTATGCCCTGCTATGGCCAGCATAAATTAAACTGCTGCCTAGCATGCATTGTTAAATAGTCAAACACAATTACCTCGATGCGTTGATGTTGTGCTAATCCTTGTGAATCCAATCACAGTTGTATAGTTAGCAAATGTGCAATTCCTCGCCCTATTCGGTTTGCACAGAAACACCTCATCATGAAAGGGTGTCATGAAACAATCCAAGATTTATTTTTGATAGAGTTGCAAAGTTAACTAAAAAGCATAATTCCGCAAATGAGGTTGGACTACACTTTGGCAGTAATGAATTCATGAGATTTGTTGATGAAAAGATCATTACCATTAGAAAACAAATCACAGAACCCTCCCTTAAGAAGATTGGAAACCTATATTGGACTACGTGGACATGTTTTGGCATAGTTCAGATCCTATCTATCGGAAATAATGTATATCAGTTTGTAACTGTGGATGGTCTGTCCTCCAAAAAATCAAAGGTATGCTTTGGTGTTCCTCAAGGTTCTGTTTTGGGACCGCTACAGTTCTCGCTATATATGTTGCCTCTTTGTGATGTCATCTGGAAACACAATGTACACTTTCACTGCTATGCTGATGACACAGAGCTGTACATTTAAGTAAAACCATAGGGAGACACCCCAAGATTGCACACCCTGGAAGCCTGTGTTTTGGATAAGAAGAATTGGATGACAGAAAATGATTTAATTCTAAACTCTGAAAAATCTGAAATGATCATTTTAGGTCCCAAGACACAAAGAGACCTAATGTTGATTCTGGCAATGAACATAGATGTTTGTACAGTTAAGTCAGAAAAAGTGTAAAAAACCTTGATGTTAAACCAAATCTCTCATTTGACAAACATGTAAAACTCTCAAAAGCAGCTTTTTTCCATCTACGGAACATAGCAAAAATGTGAAACTTTCTGTCAAGGAACGATGCAGAAAAGTTAATCCATGCTTTTGTTAATTCAATATTGGATTATTGTAAGTCTCTCTTTTCCAGCTACAGTACATAGACCAGACCCTAAAAAAACTTCAGTTAGTACTTAACCCAGCTGCCAGAATTCTGACTAAAGCGGCAACTTCTGAACATATTACCCCAATTCTAGTCTATCTACACTGGCTGCCTATTGTTGTGTTGCTGGGTCTCAAATATTACACCATGAAAGAGTGTGTTTTATTTCTAACTAATAACCAAGCATAATACTAAAAATTCCTAGGCACTTGTTACTCAACAAACAATATACTTCAACAGTCTTTATGCATTCTCCCTCCGCCTTCTGCGCATGCTCATAACGGCAGTACCATCTGGCCAGCACTGCTTATATCATTACATCTCCTTTTCTTTAAATGAAAGTATTATATTTAACTAAAACATATTAATGCGTAAAGAGCATCTAAAACAAATTCTAACAAATGTATACTTCAGAACCAGTACTGAGAATACTTTATAGATTTTTTAATAAGCTGGTGAGAACCCACACTTAAGTGGTATTGTGCGGTAGACAAGCAGGCTTTTGTAATAGTCAGTATCACTATCTCTGGCTTTGTACATCAGTCGCTTCACCGTCCCAACAGATTTTTCTACTAGGCCGTTTGGGAAATGTGGACTGGTGGTCGTGTGGATAAAGTCCCAGTCCTTGCTAAATTGTCTGAATTTAGCATTAGAAAATTGTGGCCCATTATCACTGAACACTTCACTCACCATCCCGTGTCTGGAGAATATGGATGTCATGCAAGTTATAACAGCATCTGCAGTGGTGCTGTTCAGCCTACAATCTCTGGATGCAGGGAATAGTACTCTGTGACAACAAGGTAATCCATTCCTTTACAGGTGAACAGGTCCGCTCCTACATTTTGGTATGGCTTTCCAAGTGTTGGGAAGCTTTATACCAAACATTCGGAGGCACTTGTTACTCTGCAAACACTATACTTCAGTCTTTATCCGTTCTCCCTCCGCCTAATGCGCATGCTCATAACGGCAGCACCATCTAGCCAGCACTGCTTATATCATTAAACCCATTAAGGCTAGGACTGATTTCAAAGTTTCACTGTTCAAAGTTTCACAACCTACAAAGCACTTCATAGACTTTCCCCTACTTATCGGTCTGATTGGTGCTGCCATACATATATTCACATCAGCCGTGTTCGGTGGATCTTAATTGGGGAGGACGGGCTCGTATTACGCTCGAGACCGGAGTGAATAGAATGGTGCGCAATGCACAAAACCCAGTGTGCAAAACAAAAAACACTGGATTTTGTGTGTTGCGCACCATTCCATTCACTCCGGTCCCGAGTGTAATACGAGCCCGTCCTCCTCAATTAAGATCCACCGACCGCGGCTGCTTCACATACATTATGTTCACAAGATGCCTGCCTCCTTACTGTTCCAAGAATTTGTAAACAAACAGATGGAGGTAGGGCTTTCTCATTTAGATATCAAATTTTTTGGAATGATCTGCCAAAACATGTGAGAGATGCAGACTCAGTCTCAACATTTAAGTCTACGATGAAGACTCATCACTACACTGTGTGGACCACACTCAACCATACTAATAGTGGTTGCGGTCTGTTGGTGTCCCTTTGTTAGTGAGGTCTTGGCAATGTGCATGGGTCTGAGTCATGCCTGTTTGCTCCTGCATGAAGTTTTGTTTGTGCAAGACCACGTCTCGTGTCTCAGCCCCAGATTTGTTGCTGCAATAGTGTATGTGCCAGGGGACAAGGGTCATTCTGTCCTTTCTCAGTCCCCACTTAAGTCTCATTGATAAGTGACGGGAGACAAGATGCAGTTTATATATTAATTTTGTGGTCAGCGTTGTACCAAGTTACTAGACCTAAGGTATGCCCACTCTAATGTTTTTAATGTCAAGTTGATCCTAGGAGGACCCAAACCCTTGGAGCATGCTTCAGGACCATGTGTGACTGTCCTGTGCCCACGTTTCTGTACTGGTGCCCAGTGATGAGAATAACGGCGTTATAATTAAATGGCGTTACTAACGGCGTTACGTTTTTCAGTATTGAGTAATCAAATGAATTACTGTTTCCCCCGTTACAACGCCGCTACCGCTACTGACAATAAAATGTGATGTTACTTTAATTGAGCTCAATGAAGCAGTTGTCATCTGTTGCTTTCTCTCTGCAGGAACTGCAAAGTTTTTCTCTGGTGTGCGTTTGTGTGTGTGTGTGTGTCGAGGGAGTGGTAGACAACCACAACTGATGATGATTGGTTTAGAGTACATTTCCTTCGTTTGCCAACCAACCAGAGGCAGAGTAGGGCGGGTGTTCACTGTTCACTTCACACACATGCACAGACACAGTCGCGCACACACAGCAACCAGGAGTCAAAGCGATGGCAAGTCCAACGTGTTCAAAGGTAGCTTTCGCGAACTGTAAGTTTAATAAGCCCTACTTTTCCCCCGTTGAGGTGAAAGGCAAGAAGGTTTATGTAACGTGCAACTAGTCGGTGGCAAGTAATTTTAATCTAATGAAGCACCTCACATCGTCACATGCCGCCACAAACTAGTGGCCAAGAATGCAGCTGATAACGTGAGCTCTGCTACCAAAGGAGATGGAGCCACTACATCAAAGCAACTTAAAATAGATTTTTCACCACCGCAAATTCTTGTAACTCAGACTAATAATTGATTCTATTTAATGTTCATTTCATTAATTTAACATATTTAATATTTGTGTCTTCCAAGTTATTTGACTTACTTTATTTTTTAACGCAATAGTTACTTTCCCTGGTAATTAGTTATTTTTATAATGATGTAACTCAGTTTCTAACTCTTTGTGAGAAGTAACTAGTAACCATAACTAATTACTTTTTTAAAGTAACGTGACCAACACTGCTGGTGCCCACTGCTGTTGGTGTTCACATTTCTACCTTGTGACTCCAGGTGTACATCTTCAGAGAGTGTCACATTGCCCCTGCCCAAGACCACCGAATTGTGTTGATGATCTTAATTTTTTGACAATAGTTGACCACTGAAAAACAGTGTGACCTTAATACATTGGGCTGTGTACCTTCAGATCCCTCACATGGTACAGCCAGAAGGGGACTGGCAACCCCCTTGAGTCTGGACTCTAGGTATCTTCCTTGGTCCCATTATAAATCTAAACAATTTTTTTTAACATTCCAATATTGTACTTGGAATTGAGATTTGTGTGCACAGTGTTAAACATAGATTGTGTTAATATATGTTTTCTACCCCAATGGTGCCACTTGATTACTTGATTAACATCAGATGTGAAACAAGGGTGTAGTGAATATAGTACCTGTGGTAATGTGCTGGGCCCGGTTCCCCAAAACGTTCTTATTGCTAAGTAGTTCTTAACCTATTCCTTAACCTCTCTCTTAACCTCATGGCACGGTTCCCGGCACGTTCGTACGCTAAGTATATCTTCTGTAAGTCACACTTTCGTAAGGTTGGTCTGGACCATTCGTAAGCTCTCTCTTAGCGTTGTTTGAGCTCCAGTTGCTAGTCGCCGCCACTGTGCAGCAGTCTTTAGAAATCAGTGCAGCGCACTACAAGTCAAACTATGGTATGTTGACAATGTTGTGGCTCAACAATGATTTTATGGGCATTTTAAGACTAATAATAAAATATGTTCGCAATGGATACAGGCCTATTTATGAAATTGACTTTATTTGGTATCAGAACTAATATGTGGTAATCAGCCTAGGCTATTTCGTAATGTCATTAAAGCGTTTAAATTGGCAATCACTTTTGATAATTAAAGTCTGGCAAACAATTTGGCTCCAAATGGCTAAGATCTATGAATGGGTAAGCATGGTGGTGTCCAGTAAGCGACCAACTATGGCAGCAATCCAACATGTTCTTGTATTGAAGCAAAGACGGCGCCGGCCGCGGAGCCGTTTAGTCGATGTCAATTGTTTTATTCGGCAAAACTTAAGCCCTTTTGAGATTTTTCCTGACGTCCTGCCAGGACCTCGGTGTGCCTGATCCGGAGGCAGCCTTGCTATGTAGCTCTTTTTCGTTGCTGTTGCACATGTTATTCCGAAAGCTGGAAAACAGTGTCACCTTGTGCAGTGCACCTCGTCCAGCAAAACTTCAAGTTCCTCTGACGAGAAGCTTGGTTCATCTAAAAGTCACAACATATCGTGTGAACCCATTAATGACAATTTGATAATTTAATTAATAGTCTATATTTTACTGATAACTTAAACTATGCTAAAATAAATGTTACTGGAATAATTTGAGGAATGTTTCATTTACATAAAACGTGTTGTCTTTCTTAATGCACGTGTGAAGTGAAAAATCGATTCCTGAGCAATCGATGCCAACAAATTCAGCACCTTCCCTTGGGACAGCGCCTTTGTAACGTCGAACAGCGTGTTAAGAAGCTTCCTAAGGGACACTTCGGGGAACACAGTTAGGAACATAAACAACTTTGGTAAGATTTATCTTTTTGAGTCTTCTTAGTGCGCTAAGTGTGAACGTTATCGGGGAACCGGGCCCTGTTTTTGATTGTTGATCTGAAGAAGGCCTAAGGGTCAAAATGTCATCTAAATAAATAGAGATATTCATATGGAGCCAGAGGTTGCTACACTTGTTTTCCTATTTTATTCCTCCTACAGGAGGTCCCTTTTACTAGTAACTATTGCCTAGCCACTGTGCATCACTTGTGTAGCTTGCTCTTGGGGGTTTTAGGCCAGGTATCTGTCAATGCAACAAGCAGCTGCTGATGTAAAAAGGGCTTTATAAAATAAAATTGATTGATTTATTTAATTTATTGATTGATTGGTGACAAGGCATATTTTAAAGCTGTAGAAATTGTAGGCAAAATGTATGCATTGATTTAACTTAAATAAATTGTTTTTCATCCCCCTTATAACAAAATACCATGGCATCTAAATGACAAATACAAATCAGGGTCCACAAAAACAAGACCAAAAAGTTCATATTTCATTCTATTATATTTTTGTGGCAATAGAATCTGAATTTGTGGCTATATAAAGTATTGGAACTCAGGGCTCTTCTGTACCCTCTGAAAGCCCGCCCTCGGCCCCCCTCCCTGGTGGTGACATTTCACAGTGCGCTGTCAGAGCCTCCAGTCTGATGAATAGGTCAGGTCCCTCTCGCATGACGCCCCGGAACCTTCCTCTCTGTGAGAACATAAACACACACACAAGCTAACACAGACGCACACACCCATACACAATCACACACAGACACACACACAAGCACACACAGACTGAGGCACAATAACCTCTTCATATCACATTACATTTGCCTTTGTGCCTGGGAAATATCCCTATACATTATGTAGTGCAGTTCTTGTCTCAGTGGCCCCATACATCATACCACTGAGTCTGCCCTATGGCTGGTGTTGGATCGACAGTACAGTTACATGGAAAAGTAATGGTTTATCTCCCTCCGGAATTACACAGGAATGCTAACACTTATACTTTCATCTCCATATACAGTAGGCAGCTGTCCAAACAGTACACCCAGGTATTGGGACTGGTCTCTCTCACTTCCTTACAAATATATTCCCTATCATTTCTCTCTTTCAATCGCTCCTTCTCTTGCCCTTCTGCACTCCCCTCATTGAGAATGTTAAATTTTCTACAGCACAGCATCTACAGTATGCAAAGAAGTCTATTCTCCCCCCAACCGGTTGCTACATGTCAACGTTGCCAGTGATACTTTTAGACTCCACATGGAAATTAAATTCATGCTGTCAGGTATTCTAAAAACAAGTCTGAAAACAACATAGCACATATAATTATTCTTTGGGCATTCTCCAATGTCAAAGTCTGTATTATACTGTATACTGTAGACCAGGCATTACAGACTCTGATCCTATAGAGCTACTGTTCTGATTCTTTTCACTCCGCCCCTAATTTAGCACACCTGATTCTAATAACTAGCAGGGTGATATGCTGACTCATGCTACATTATGTGCGGTTGGAGTGGTAGCTCTCCAGGACTAGGGTTGGAGACCCCTGCTATAGACCATCCCTATCAACTCTCACCCTCAAAGCCAGTTCCATTCCAATTTTTCATTCCCCTTTAATCCGGGACCTATTTAGACCTGGCACACCAGGTGGGTGTAATTAATGATAAGGTAGAACAGAACACCAGGCTCCGGTCCTCATAGGGTTAGAGTTGAATAGCCCTGCTGTAGAGTCGTCCAGCAGTGTCTCCAATACGTGACATAATGATATGCGTGGTTCCTGTTCTTTATGTGTTCATCACTGATATCTGGTCGAATCACGATTGGCCGAAGGCGGTTCTAACACATGCAGACGGAAGACAACTCTCACGGCTTAGGCCGTGGCAGTTTTCAATCAGGACTTAATTGAACTGATTGTTTGTGTGTTAAGTGTCCAGTTTCAACCAGCAATGACATAATTTCACACCAATCACATGTTCACTATCCTCAGCTGTCAGTAATCCATTCAATTAGTAGAGTATTTAGTTCCTGTGTTTCCCCATTGCATTTGTCTCTCATTTTTCACGTGACGGTTGTTCTATAACTTCATATTTTTCAGTACTACTGTGCAGCAGATGCTATAGCCAGTTTATAGTCCTGACAAGGACATTCTGGTAATCCCTGTTGACTTTTATTTATTAGGGCATTGTAGACAGTATCTACATAGTGTACCTATTTCCAGGCGATTGTCTGTTTATCATTACACAGTTCAAGGAGAGTTTCGATCTCTGTGCCATTTATCATTTTAAATTTGGCCTAAAGAACAGTGATCATTCACACTGTCTGCTGCTTCGTTCTCTTCACAACACCTGATTGTTACAACAACCAATAAGAAATATTGGAAGGATTTTAGCTTAGGTTTAAAAATTCCTTTTTGAACTGTTCAAGTAGGTCTGGAAATGCATATAGCTAATACACACAGAATATGTGAAGTGAACTGAACAATTACGCGAGAGTCACTTTCTCTACTGTGTTTCAGAGGGAGGTCAGATGTATGGATAAACACAAGCTTTAGAGGCACCAAACAATCACCAGCCTCACACCCTACAGCCTTACCTAACCCCTACAGGAGCCAAACAGGAAACCGTAGAAACAATTGTGTAGTGTAACATGACCATTTAAAAGTAAACATTGAAATAAAGAAACACTTTAGTATGTTTAATAAACAGATAACACCAGTCACTTTAATTACTAATAAACTCTTAAGTGTGCTTTATTGCTTAGAGACCTATTCTGGCTTATAATATTACAGCTTTGTCCGTCTATGTGTGTTTGTGTGTCTGTGTCTGTGTTTGTTTATTTGTGTGTGTCGTCAGTCTGCCTGATCTAAATGACTATGTAATTACATGGGTTGCTAAGAGCCCAGGTGTCTGGGTGATGGATAATGATAAAGAGTGACAACCGCATGTGTCTCTAATGACAAAGAGAATGTGTGGATCACAAAGGGACAAGTCTAGATTCTAAGAAACTAGATGAAGATAAGGGAATTCTATCTATCAATGAACTCTTAGTACATTCATTCAAACTGATTACACTTGTAAAACAACTAGTCTTACATTCAAAACAACTGTTTTTACATTTATTTGGTTAGTAAAAATCTCACTCAAGATTATTGACTTATTTAACCACTAGGTTTTTCACAAAATCAATGTGAAAACTGGTTAAATCATCTAACAAAATGTAATCATCTCTATTGAATCATTATAAGAACCACTTTGTCCAAGAGCAAACAAACAATCAAAAAGGCATGTTTCAAAATGACCCACAGAAGTGCTGACTACCTGTTCTCATGGCAATATGTGGGTAACAGAAGGTAATTAAAATTTTGCCGCATTAAAGACTTAAAGAAAAGGCCATTCAAATGTGAACTTTCGTATGTATTGAATGGCCATTCTACCAGAACATTTCCAAAAATAGAAAAATCAGTCATAATTTAACGTACTTGGGGGACTTTTAGTTCAGACATAACATGTTTGGTTATTGAGATTAAGGTTAGGGTAAGGTGAGGTTAAGGTTATTAAGGTAAACTGACTATTTTACATTTCGTAAACGTACAAGGCTTTACGTTTCCATGAGTCTGGGAACGTACACGTGTATGAATTTCTTGATTTGTACGATTTTTATGTATCGCCATGATAACAGACTAGTGCTGAAGGTAATCTGGTACAGTATATTACACTGTTTTCACAATAAGCAAAGATTTTACATATACACTACCTATAACAATTGCCTAAAAATAACTTCTATAATTTCAAAACTACAAAAATGTAATCAATGAAGAACACAGGCCCTCTCTTGCAACCAGCAAAAATAACTTTACACCGACGCATGTATCATTTCTATTTTGCACCCGAACCACAGGGGACTTTTTCCTCCACAGACGCGCGTCAGTAAATTAAGGAATGAATTTGCGCTCCCAGGGGAAGTTCACCAAAAGAGGAGGCGTGTTCCTGCACAAACGTTCCCTGGTGCTATTTTGTATTTTCCAAAAACACTTCCGCCACAGACCAAGAAAAACCTAGTTAAAAGTCAGTGGAGCGTTATTCAGATGCTATGTTAAGGGTGCATGCTTGGCCATAATGTAGCGTGTGCACAATGTGCATACACTTTGCTCCTCTCATCAACACAGACGCAGCAGTTACCATAATTGCAACCCATACATAATTACAAGGAAAAATATTACCACACCAGGGAAATCATTGTGGTGTCCGAAGATGTGACAAAATAGTCACACATCTAGTGTACACATTTACCCAAATTATTCAGGATGAATTTTTTGCACTGATATACATCAACCGCAAGGGAAAAAAGTAATTTACAATGCTAATAGTAAAATCACCTATGCATTTTTTTGCGAATTACCCTGGCTCAAACCACAACTTATTTATACTGGCAAACTCTGCCATTTCTGCCATTTTGAGGGGAATCCCCCCTTGGATGGGTGGCTGTGAAGGGGACAACATTATCTGTTAAAGACATGGATGATTACACCATTGATGATGCATAAAATTCTGTTTAATCGAAACACACACAAACACACAGTGTAGCCTAATTGAACAAACATTCGGCACACTGAAAATGCGCTTCAGGTGTTTGCATAGGACCGTAGGCACTTTAAAGTCTTCAAAAAGTTGCAGCATTCATTGTGGCTTGTTGTGTTTTACACAACATTTCCCTGAATCATGGATGTGTTGATGACATAAATGAAGAAATATTAGAGGACTTAAGGAGACATGATGTTGAAATTTATGGCCCGTTACCACTTAACCCAAATGCCACAGCAGCAGGACGGGAGAGGATAGCTTATTTGACAAGAGTGAGGAAAGCAAAGTAACCTCGGTCTAATGTTAGACTGCATTGCAAAAATATCACAATGCATTTATAACCTCGTGATTCAGTGAGAGTGAGCTCAAAACATCGAAAAGTATGTCTTTGTGACATTTCTTTGTTTACATTTTGTAAAAAAGAAAAATCAATAGAAATCTGCCATTATAATAGCAATCCACCATGGAACAAGTGTGCCTGCTCTTAAAGGGAATGTGAGATGATGCTCTGATTGGTTAATTGCACATTACGCCCAAACCACACCTATGACTAATGTAGCTACTTCAGACCTACCCATTTTAAATTTGCGCTGGGCGCAAGTGTCATTTATCCCGTCATTTCCGTGTCATTTAGAAGGGCATCAAACAAGCAGCAGGACCGGTATCTGCTCCTTTGTGTGAGGAGGAACAGGAGGAGCACTACCAGAGCCCTACAAAATGACCTCCAGGAGGCTACTGGTGTGCAGGTTTCTGATCAAACTGTCAGAAACAGACTCCATGAGGGTGGCATGAGAGCCTGACATTCTCTAGTGGGACCTGTGCTCACAGCTCAGCATTGTGCAGCACGACTGGCATTCGCCAGAGAACACCAGAATTGGCAGGTCCACCATTGATGAGAGCAGGTTCACAGATGAGAGCAGGTTCACACTGAGCACATGTGGCAGATGTAATAGAGTCTGGAGACACTCTAGTGAATGCTATGCTGCCTGCAACATCTTCCAGCATGACCAGTTTGGCAGTGGGTCAGTGATGGTCTGGTGAGGCATATCCTTGGAGGGTCACTCAGACCTCACATGCTAGCCAATGGTACATTGACTGTTGTTACGTACTGGGATTAAATTTGCCAACACATCATGAGACCTTACACTGGTGAAGTTGGCCCTGGGTGCAGGACAAAGCCTGGCTTCATGTGGCCAGAGTGTGTAGGCAGTTCCTGGATGACAAAGGCATTGATGCCATTGACCGGCCCTCATGTTCCCCAGACCTGAATTATTCATCGGTGCATTCAACGACACCAAGTAGCTCCACAAGGTCTGGAATGATATCCCCCAAGACACCATTTGCCGTCTCATCAGGAGCATGCCAAGATGGTGTCATGAGTGCCTACAGGCACATGGGGGCCCTACAAACAACTGAGTCACATTATGAGTTGCCATGATGAAATTCACGCAAGTTAGAACAGCTTGTGATTTCAACTGTATAAATTCATTGTGGGTTTGAATCCAACTCTCAATCACTTGGTGATTTTGGTTTCCAGACCGTTTTTACGTAATTTTGTTCTCAACAAATTTACACAATGTACAGTAAAGATTTTCTTCTTTAATATGTTTTGGTTGTCAAGATTCGATGTGTAATGGCCCCCTCCTGGTGAGTCGAGAAGACGCCCCTGCCAGCTTCCATTTAGCTATATGTATAGGTATCTATGTTTCGTGAACTTTCAATCACCTGACAGTTCACATGTTCATGCTTATCGAATAGATCGCCTTCAATCTGCCACAGCTGCATTCTCTTTAATCAAGAGTATGTGTATTTAAGTCTTGTTAGTAATGTTAGCTGTTGTTTTCTTGTTGTGTACAAGGTTGGTGTGTAGATATTTGGATTATTAATGTTTTGCCCCTTGAGGCCACTTTATTTTGCAACAGTGTTGTTGGTACAAACACAGTTTGATTTCTCTCAATACCCTTCAAGTTTCGCTCTTTTCCTTCTCACAACAACACAGATCATCACACGATGTGTGATCTGAGTGTTCCCTTAATTATTTTGAGCGATGTTTTATGAGGTATCTATCTTCTCCCAGCCCTAATAACAGCTAAGACAAAAAAAAGCCTACAAAACAAAGCGTCCATTTGAATTAGTCCAAGCAGAACAACAGGACACACTAAGTTGTCTAGAGAAATAAAAACATGTCAGGTATCCAGACTGCCTTATCCCTGGATTTATTAAAGGTCTCTAGTTTGCCTTAATAACAACAGGAGGACAAACACTGAGTCACCCTGACATTTCTGGGGCAGGTGGTCTGTATGTCTGGGGGTTTGTGTGTGTGTGTGTGTGTGTGTGTGTGTGTGTGTGTGTGTGTGTGTGTGTGTGTGTGTGTGTGTGTGTGTGTGTGTGTGTGTGTGTGTG
>JACXGM010014022.1:5581-22660 GCA_016801145.1 Umbra pygmaea | reverse complement strand
TAATCACAGACAGTCTTTTACACCGATCTGATTGGCCTTTATGATCACAGACAGTCTTTCACACCAATCTGATTGGCCTTTATAATCACAGACAGTCTTTTGCACTGATCTGATTGGCCTTTATAATCACAGAAAGTATTTTACACCAATCTGATTGGCCTTTATAATCACAGACAGTCTTTTACACCGATCTGATTGGCCTTTATAATCACAGACAGTCTTTTACACCAATCTGATTGGCCTTTATAATCACAGACAGTCTTTGACACCGATCTGATTGGCCTTTATAATCACAGACAGTCTTTTACACTGATCTGATTGGCCTTTATAATCACAGAGAGTCTTTTACACCGATCTGATTGGCCTTTATAATCACAGACAGTCTTTTACACCGATCTGATTGGCCTTTATAATCACAGACAGTCTTTTACACCGATCTGATTGGCCTTTATAATCACAGAGAGTCTTTTACACCGATCTGATTGGCCTTTATAATCACAGAGTGCTTCAGCAGGCCCCGATTGTGACTTGAGTGAAACTGTACTCAACGATCATCAGCTGTCAGTACTTTGCACGCCGGATCTGTTGAAAGGGTCGTAAGTCATATAGTTATTACATTATATTGTAAAATTTGCTATTATACTGGAGGTTCTATAGTATACTGTATAATATGCTATTACTGTGCTATTCTTTACTGTTCTCCATCATTGTGTTGGAGAGGAAGAATCAATGCATTGGGTCAACGGTGTGGCCTAACTATCTACAGAATTCCAGAGGAAGTGCCAGCAAATCGTTTTTGTGACAACTGCTGACGAAAAATAAAAGGGCTTTATGAAATATAGTTGATTGATTGATATGCCTGCTTTCTTCCCGTACGGCGACTGCTAAATTGTCTAATAAACAGAGTTTTACAGACTTTAATGTCTGTACATTATTGAATTCCTGATGATTTTGTGAAAAGGTTTAGTCAGCTTTCTGGCAAAGCACACTGCTGAGTCATTGTAGACGTCAGAAATAAAAGATCTTCACTTCATCTTAAAATTGACATTTCTCTAACAACTCTAACGGTAATTTATCCGACAATGAAAATGAAAGTAAATTTGGCGTACTGTACTCCCTGTCGGTCTAGTTGGATTAGTTGAGTGAAGTTCTGCTCAGAACTAAACCAGGTCTTTATCCTTATCAGTGAACTTGCAAACTACTCTGTGCCCTGTTCAGCGGCTTGCCATAAAACAGAGATAACATTAACCTCCCGAAATGGCTGTTGCTCTGCCGACACACATCTTGGGAGGGGCGGCTGTGAATATCAAAGTGAAATGAACTACGACATGTTGAGCATTTGGCAGATGGCTCCCTGGGGCTCTTGCAGGCTATTTCAGCACAGATCTCAATTAGCTGCTTCAGTGCTTTTTTCATCCGCCATTATCTCAGCCTATTATGCTGTAAAAGGCAAATGGCACAATGGAAGAATGGAGAAAGAGGGTGCTAGCTGGGCTGAAAGACTGTTTTTGGTTATACCAAATGGAAAACATCATTGTCGAAAGTGAGAGGATTTGATCACAGAACAACACCTTGAAATTAAAATGATAAAGGACACAAAGAATGATGTGAACACTGATTAACTAAAAGATTGGGGACATTTTAACGCTGGCCTGTTTATATTTACATGAACCTATAATGAAAATGTTCTCAATCTCAAATGTGTAATGTCTCTTTGATTGTTACTAGGCTTTTTCTAAATGTTCACCCTCAGGTATTTTCAATCCAATGTACAGTGCCTAGAAGGAATTAGAAAATGAGTAAACTCTCTGTACTATCCTGATCACACACATTGATGAGATGTCAGATATATTCGCCCCCTTAGCCCCCCCCCTCCACGATCATGGTTTAATGGTAAAGGACCTACAGAACCCACAAGGAGGCCTCAGCTGTATTGTCGAGAAGATAGCAACATGCACTCATACATCACGGACGGACAGGCTACAATAATTACGGCCCCTACTTCAGATAGCTTCTGTCAAATTCTGAAGAGCATCTCAACTCTTGGTTGGAAACAAGCAATTTCCTTTCAAACATTTCATTTTCTGTTTTGCCCCCCAAGGCCATCCAGTGCCTGGCATCTTTAATTTTGGTACCAGTCCTATCAATAACATTTTTTTTTTCTTGCTCCAGTATATTAAACTGATTGAATTGATTACAGGGTGCTGTGTGGACTGGCCTGATAACAGATAGAGATGTTGTTGGCAGGTCTAAAGATCCCTTTGTCCAAATAAATACAGCCTGTGTGACTAGTAGATACAAAATAGCTTATTAATGTGGGGTTCCCCTAACAGTTCTCCCAGGCAGGCCCAAACGGTTTACTGTTTATTCTAATCTAAATGCCATTGTTAATTCGTATTGAACTGTTGATTGGTTAACTTGTGCTGTTGGTTTGTTGACAAATTTCCAACTGTGAGAGTTATTTTTTAATTTTTTTTATTTAACCTTTATTTAACCAGGTGGGCAAGTTAAGAACATTTTCTAATTTCTATTTTCTCATTTATCTTGTACATTATGGAGGGAACATGGGGTTCTAGTCTTGCTTATCTTGCTTAGTGTGTAATACTATTGTTCTTATGGTTGTATGTATGTATATATGTATGTGTATGTATATGTATATATATGTGTATGTATATGTGTATATATGTGTATATATATATATGTATGTATGTATTTATATGTGTGTGTATATGTGTATATATGTGTGTATATATGTATGTATTTATATGTGTGTGTACATGTATGTAGTTGTGCATATGTGTATATATATATTATATTGTTATCCTGTTCAGCACTTTGGTCAACTACGGATGTTTTAAAAAAATAAATTTGACATTGACATAGTCATTAGTGTTACAGGAAGAGAGAGGACATATATATATATATATATATGTGTATATATATATAAATATATATATAGATATAGATATATATATAGATATATAGATAGACTGATAGATAGATAGATAACAAAGAGAGGAATTCATTGAAATGAGACTCATGGAATATACTTTCTACATCAGTAAATTCAACCTCACAAAGTTCATGTTTTGATGCTTTGCATCCAGTTCTGATTGAAAAGCTTGTGCTTTATTTGTGAGACGTGATCAAGCATACTCACTGGATCAAACTAGATATTCCGACGTACAAACCAGGGTAGATCAAGGGCGGAATCAGTATAACACGTCAGAACAGAACAGTCTGTCAAGCAACATGGTTATTAACATTTGTTGTAATACATGGGTAGTCAGCAATGAGACACTATCTTATCACTAGAAACTGTCACACTTCTGACGGCCCTGCGTGGCATGGTCCTGGACACACAGCAGCGCTTCTCTGATGTTTTGCTCTTCCATTCCTCACTGAAGTTTGAGGGAATTTATCAAAGCTTCATCTGTTTTAAAAGTGATTTTCTGTATTTTTCAAATTGTTTTTAGATGCTTAGCCCTACTCACCCTAAAAATAGTCTGTGGGCTTGTAATTTTAATCACCTGAAATGAACTCGATATTTGGGTCCACATTTTCCAAGGTTATTTGTCCATTAAAAAAACATGCTCACATGCCATCCTTTCCATTGATTTTTAGCTTGTGTTTGCTATATTTAGATGGAGATTGTAATGTATCTGTGACACTGAGGGCAGATTCATTGTGGTTAAAGAAAAATTGATGGGCGTTTCAGTCACATTGTGCAACATGTATGCTCCAAATGCAAAAGACTCCCCTGGGTTCTCGCAGCATAGCAGAAACACAACTAGGTTGTGGGGATACACCTACATTTTACAGTGCAATGACTTTAAAGCTGAACTATGTAACTTTCAAGGTCCGAAATATTTCTGCCTCACTTTCCCAGGAAACCACACTGTTGCCTCTTGAAGGTCAGTTCACCATCAGTGCAGCATGCTATCAAGCAAACATTAGAGGACAAAAAAATAAGATAGCGTAACTTCGTCTAAAAGACGAATTGCCACGATGGCATCAATGTTTATACCCCTCTGCTCCTTGAGTGCTTTTAATCACAGATAGTAAGCTGCACCAATGTTCACCAGAGGTCTGCCACAGCATCTATCAACCTCTCTTTTAGCTGTTTTTTTATCAAAACCATATTTTTTTTAATCACTGTTTTCCTCCATTATTAAATGGTTTTGCTAGCGCAGTATACCTTAAACACAAAATCAGTTAACTTTGCAATGCACTGACACATTTTTCAGCCTGTTCTAAAAAAATAAACTAGTAGTTAATGTAGGACAACGTCTGTCAAACTGGGGATTTATGACCTGCATGCCGCGGCGGAAGTCCTTCATACCAGATAGGGCAGAAGTTTTGTGGATGGATCTCAGGTATGGGACTTTATTTCTGACGTGGTCACATCTGATGAAATTTAATATTTATTAACACTCATGTATAGTTGTCAATGGTGGTAAATACGTAGCATTTGATGTTACGATGAGTGAGAAGTGTACTTCTAACAGCTGCTCTTTACAACATGAATATTGGGGTTCTTGTTTCGCGGCGTCTCATGTTTTATGATGTACGCCTGAACTAATAAGTTCTTACAAATGAATTGTTGTGTAATAGCAGTTATAGTCTTTGAAGTGTAATTTTGGGCCGGGGTTGTGTTTGATGTTATCAGACCTAGACCACGGAGTTTCATGTTTTATGATGCATGCCTGAAACAACAATTTATGTTGTGGTGGAAAAGTAAAAGCAGCTGTTTGTGTGATCTGTGGATGTTTATATTGTTATGTTGCACTGGTAAAGTGGATTTAAACCGTGCAGACCTCTGTAGACATCGTTCAGACTTCTTCTGGTTAAGGTGTTTACTGGGTATCACCTCTCTAATCTATACCGTTAGCAAGTTTTCTGGTATAGATAGAATGTGTATTGTTTGGATAAGACTTGTCGCGATGAAATTACTCTGTAGCAGGGCCGGCCATAGGCATAAGCCAACTAAGCAGCTGCTTGGGGCCCCCTGGGGGCCAGGGGGCCCCCAATCAAGTGCACAGACTCCACCTAATGGAAGGGGGCCACAAAATGAAATTCTGCTTAGGGCCCCCGAAAGGCTCGGGCCGGCACTGCTCGGTAGCGTTACGTAAAAGATGCCATAACCCATCATGAATGCTTTCATTGTGAATGATGGATTCAAGAAATCAGTGTGCTTTCAAGCTCTGTTTATATCAACAACGTGTTCTGCAGCGATCCTGTTGAATTTCTCAGGCCATCCCAACCATTTGACAAGACACATCTTTTTTTCCTTAAGACACCAGATCTAAGGCTTGCTCCTCAAGATCACACTAAATAAACAGACTAAAGACAAAAATCTGATACAAATAGAATTTGAATACCACAAACATGTCAGAAGTATTTTGTTACGCATAAATTACAATTGGAAATTAATAAGGCATTGCATTCTGTTTTCTTTTTCAAGAAATAGTTGACAAGCAAAAGACAACTCTTTACAAATTAGAGGCTGTATTTATTAACACAAAAGTTTAATAACACAATGCTTGATCAACTTATTGAACTGAAAGAGGCAGAGGAGGTTTTTCATCGTTTCCATTTTGACTGAAGCCTCCACATGTAGTGGCTGTTATTACAAAACAAGAATGCATAAAGACATTTGTTTTACCGAATCAACTGCCTGTTTTATGAAGATAATTCTTTATTTTGAAATTGATGCATGCAATCCAAAAAGCTTGAGACAGGAATTTTAGGACTAATAGCAATGTGACAAGTTGAAATAAGACGGTGTTGTAAAGCAGGCGAGGCGATCGTGTAATCATAGTATATAAGGAGCCTTCAAAAAAGAGCAAGGATGGGTTGAGGCTTGCCGATCTGCCAACAATGTGTCAGCGAATAATCCAACACGCTAAGGACAAGATTTTTGTAGTATTCTGTATTCTGTAGTATTTTGGGCATTTCACCTTCTACAGTGCACAATATAACTAAGAGGAATCTGGTCAAATCTCGGTGTGTAAAGGGCAAGGCAGAAAAACCGTCATGTGCCTGTAATGGATATTCTGACTTGGGCTCAGGAATTCTTTGGTAAACTTTTGACAGCATTCGCCGCTGCATCTACATATGCAAGTTAAGGATTTACTATGCAAAGCAAAAGCCATACATTAACACTGACCAGAAGCGGGGTTCGGGTTTGAGCATTTGAGTGTAGTGGTCGCACGTGAATGAGGCTTCTGCATTTTACCTAACTTCTCCACATTTTTTAATAGCATTCCAATTTCTACCCGTGCACATTTTATCTACTAGTTTGGATACATTTTACAGGGTTTGTTGTGGTGCATCGAGTGGGTACTTTTATTTTGGATGTATTTTATTATTTTTTTCTGAATGGTAATGTTGTTACTCTGTTACAGGATTGGAGTATTCTTTTGTTGTTGCTTATGTATTTATTTTTTTATTTTTGGAGAAACACGCCTTTTGAAACACTTGCCCTTTCTGTATTAATGGCTGTTTTGATGTAAGGCACCATATTGTATAGAAGTGAGACATCTGTTCAAGTGCACTGGAGTCATACTAAAGTTTGTCTGCCGTCTCCATTTAATGTTGAAGGGAGGCTTGGGGCTGGGGTTGGGGGTCTTTGTTTCTGTTTCTTCATTGCTGTTTTCTTTGTCTTTGTTCGTATCCTTTTTCTGTCCATTCTGTATGTTTTAGCTTAATGATTTTTGCCTATAATGTTCCTAGATGGCTAACAATGCTAAGATCCTTGCCCTTTCTTTAGAAAAATATTCCCCCCATTATTTTTGATGGCTAGGAATTCTAATGTTGGGGATTGCGGAGCAAGCGATACCCATATACAATTCTTGTGTTGGAATGTCCAGGTTTAAATAGCCCAAACAAGAGGTCCTGTGTTTTCTCCCATTTGAAAAAGCTTAAAGCAGATGTAGTATTCTTGCAGGAGACACATTTACGCATGAAAGACCACCTGATGCTACAAAATTCTAGGTTTAGTCAGGTTTTCCATTCTCACTTTAATTCCAAGGTCAGGGGGGTTGCAATTCTGGTTAGTAAAATAATAAATTTTTAGCTACTAATATTATGTCTAACAGTAATGGGAGGTATCTAATTGTAATAGGCTCCATTTGGCACACACCTATAGTACTGTTTAATGTCTATGCTCTTAATTTTTATTATGTAGATTTTGCCAATAGGTTGTTGGGGAATATCCTTTTGTTAAACACTCACCGGCTGATATTTGAACTTATGGATCCAACTAAAGGCCGCTCCAACCCCAGAACTATATTGTATTCTAATCAGACAAGCTCAATCCCCCCTTCACTCCTATGTGAGACAGTTAAGGCCTATTTTAGAAGTGAGATTATTTTATACTCTTCCTATCTAAATAAAACCCAGAAGTTTAAATAGTAGGACCTTTCCAAATCTATTCAGGATCTGGACTCCCACTAAGCTCAGAAACCATCTCCAGAGCTGAATAAGTAATGCCTGACCTTGCAGTCTGAATTTAACCTTTAATCCACCAATGATGCAGAAAGGTTACTGTTGCATTTCTGGGCTACAAACTATGAACACTGTTATAGGGTCAGCCATCTGCTGGTGCACCAATTAAATTGCCATTCTGCCACTCATCTGATTCCACTTATTCACTAGAACTTGGTATGTTGCCTCCAACCTTACCACAAGCGTCAATAACACTTAAGAATTAAGAAGGCCAATGGACCCCACCTCCTGTTCTTCATTCAAGCCACTTAGCCTCCTTAATGTTGATGTGAAATTGCTTACAAAGTTGAAAGCAAGGCATCTTGAATTAGTTTTACCATGGGTCATTTCAGAGGATCAGTCCGGTTTTATCCAGTGTAGTCATTCATTTTTTTACATTCGGACCTTGTTCAACATTATTTATTCCAAACAGTTCTCAAACTCCCCAGAGATTGTGATCTCCCTGGACGCAGAGAAGGCCTTTGATATAATTAAATATGAGTGCCTATTTGCTGGTCTTTGAAAATTTGGATTTGGGGACAGCTTTTGTATGCATCCCCAAGGGTTAGTGTCTGTACCAATGACACTTGCTCTGACTAACGCGGGACCAGGCAGGGTTGCCCTCTGTATCTTCGCTATTGCCATTGAGCCCCTTTCGGTAGCATTGGGGTCTTCTGTCTTTTTCCATAATGTCTCACCATAGGGTGTTGAGCATAGGCTATCATTGTATGCTGATGACCGGCTACTCTATGTACATGACCCCACAACCTCCTGACCGTCAATTATTTCCATTCTGGAGATTCTTTTTCTGGATACAAGCTTAATCTCCAAAAGAGTGAGTTATTCCCAATCAATCCAGTAGCGTTGCAGTTTCAGCAGATAGACATGCACTAGCTTAACCGCTCTGGCTTCTAGTACTTTGGAGTGAATGTGACTTACTTGTTAGCTGCCAACTTCTCCACCCTTCTCAATCAAATGAAAGCTGACGTTCAGAGGTGGGGTAATTTGCCTCTGTCACTTATATGAAAGATTTTTGCTGTTAAAATTAATAGTTTGCAGATATTTCTTGGGTGTGGGATTATAAGGGTGATTTTAGTGGGAGGTAGGTATTGTTCTGTGCAGGGAGGGGGTAGATGTAATATGCATTTTATTTGTTACCTATGATTGCATCATTGTTGTCAGTTTTAATGAAAAAAATAAAAAATAAACACTGTCCAGAAGCGCCACAGACTTCTCCGGGCTCGGTCTCATCTGAGATGCACAGTAGGACATTGGAATTGTGTTTTGTGGTCCGACAAGTCAAAACCTCAAATCGATTTGGGGGAAACAGATGTCTTGTTCTCTGAGACAAAGAGGAAAAAGACTAGCCAAGCTGTTATTAGCATCAGGTCTAAAAGCCAGCATCTGTCATGGAAAGTAGGTGTGTCAGTGTCCATGGCATGGGTAACTTGCACATCTGTGAGAGCACCGTTAATGCAGAAAGTTGTGTACACATTTTGAAGCAACATGCTTACTTCTTTTCCAGGGACGTCCCTACATTTTCCAGCAGGACAACCCCAGACCACAATCTGACTGGATTACAAGTGCATGGTTGCATAAGCAGAGCGTGCAGGTGCTAGCATGGCCGGCCTGCAGTCCTGACCTGTCTCAGATTGAGAATTTGTGGCACATTATGTGTCAACGAAGGCCCTGTACAGTTACGCAGGTGAGGACATACATAATGGATGAATGGGGGAATATTCTGCTTGCTTACCTGAACCAACTGTTGTCTGAGAATGCTGGTCTTTTTTATGGAGTACTGCTATATATGCATTTTATAATTATGTTGTAAATAAGATCTATATAAATATATTTTAAAAAGTAAATTTTTTGTTAACCCCCAAGTCAAGTTTGTCTCTTATTACAGGGAAAATGAACAGAAACCTGGAGAAAAGGAAGAAAGCTTTCAGTACATAAGATGGGATCTACAGTTTACCCTCTTAAAATCGACTAAGCAAGGAACTAGGAAGTGACAATTTTATAAACAAATTCTTAATTCTGTTTCTACATGAATGAATGACCAAGTCAATATCTAGCAGTACTAGTGTGTTCATTTCTTGTGTTTATGGAAGGTCATCAAAGAGTGAATATTAGTTATTTTATTTCTTCATAGTGGGGCAGCTAAGCAATGTAAGTTTACACTGTGTGATGAAAGCACTACATTTGGCTCAAACTATTACAGTAACTTTAAATGTTATGTTAAAATATTGGCTTGTAGGTCAGCTAACATCTAAATATGTGTTTAAAAGAAAGCATGAGTTTAGCTGGTGCACAGTTACTACTCTTCTGTGAGGTGTGGGAATTTGTGCACATTCGGCCAAAAGAGAATTTGTGAGGTCAGGCACTGATGTTGGTGTCTTCAGAGCCCAACTGCTTCATAAGTGTTATTAGAAGAAAAGTTGATGTTACATAGTAGTAAACAGTCGACTGTCCCACATTTTTGGAGTGTGTTGCAGTCATCAGATTTGAAATGAGTGTATATAGTAAAAAATTAATTACATTCACAAAGTAAAACATCAAATAATGTGCTAATAATGTGCTTTCAATATATGTGTCACGATTCAATAGATAGTGGAGGCAGGCGCATCTTCACCAAACAAACAATCTTTATTAAAACCACGAGAATGAACTGGACAAGGACATACACAAGAACAAAATGAGGAACTAAAACAAACCAATAACTAGACCATATGAAACATGACATCCTGAAATTGAACAGGAGTAGCACAACACTGCACAAAACATATGAACAAACTAATGACATCTACTACAAAGAACAACCACATACCTGGACAAGAACAATGATCCACACTATAGAGACAAACACACAGAAATAAATACTTTACTAATGAGGGAAGGGTGTGCAAGTGAGGACTAAACAACAGAACTGATAGGCTAACAAAAACATGTGATGGGATCATGTGACACAAAGAGCGGGAAAACAAAACCAAAACAAAACACACAGGGGAGAAACCACCGCGAAGTGACAAAGAACAAGCACAAATACTAAAGACATCGTGACAATATGTAGAACAGGGTGAATTGACCTTTCAATTTTCAATGACAAACATGAACAAGCTGATTATGGTCACCGACTAAGGATTCGCTGGAAAGTGATGTGGCAGGAAGATAATCTGATTTACGTACCCCAAATCCCGGACAGCGCTATGCCAATTTTTCTTGTGCAGGAGGCCCGGGGAATGTCAGAACCCATGGTCAGGCTCAAACTCATGACCAGTGTGACATAGACTGTCCTGCATTACAGCGACTTCGCCCACTTTGCCACGCGGACCCCTGGTCAGCACATTAATCGAATCCATTCCTCATTTTCTGTTTATCCTGGACAGTTAATCATTACTTCATCATTCACCAATGGATCTTCTTAATTGTTGGTCAGCCATTCACAGCTGGTATTCATCCCATCATTAGTGTGTTTAGGTTCCCCTTTGTACATTCCTTGTCAGTCATTGTTTCCTGTTGTGCGTGTTTCAGTGCAGTTGTAAGTTGAGATATTTGTCTATAGCCAGTTTATTTTAGTTAACTGGTGGTTTGTTACAGGCACTGGCTGAGTGACTTATTATTTCTTTCCTTTTGAATCCACAAAGTTAGTTTGTTTTTTGTAGTGTTATTTTCTGATTGAACATAATTTTTGAAACAATAATTTATCCCAGCCTACTACCTACTGCTACACTGTGATATCAGGGGACGATGGACCTAGTTGATGTTATTCATTCTTCCACTTTTCACAGAAGCCCCAGGGGACGATGGACTTAGTTGATGTTATTCCTTCTTTCTCTTTTCACAGAAGCCCCAGGTGACGATGGACTTAGTGGATGTTATTAATTCTTTCCTTTTCACAGAAGCCCCGGGGGGCGAAGAATGACTGTCTATATCAGACCTTCTTCAGCTCTTTCATTCCAATCTAACTACAGTTGTTTACATTATCATATATTCATCACACTTCCTCCCATGCACATGGATGCCATTCAATTAAAACAGCATATATTGTAAACAGTAAGGATCTTCTGGCATCAGGCAGTTATCACCCTAGTTCTGTTCTCAGTCTGATGTAATGATGCTGGCTAAAGTACTTGCTAGTAGAATGTCTAAAGCATTGTGTACATTAACAAATCAGGTTTAATGTTAGAAACATAGATTGACAATCTTAGATGTCTACTCAACATGTCATGGTTTGCCCAGCTTGTAGTCTCACAAATAAAACGACATCTTCCAAAATCTGTATGGCTAAAGTATAGACATTCAGACAATTCTGCATACATTTTTTAACACAGAGGAGGGACTGTAAATTTAACAAGCAGATGGAGGTGACATCAATGCCTTTCTGCTACTGCTTCGTATAATGCCTACCCAATTCATGACGGGTTGTAAATTTGTTTGTCTGAAGAACATTATTTCAGAATTTGCAAAAACCCGAGAATTCCTACCAGACTTTGTGTTGGTACCAGGCAAAGTATCGAAAGAGTGTAAGTGCAGCTAATACAAAACAGATTAAATTGTTTGGTAACAGTGTATTGTTTGGGTTAAGAAATTACTTCAACACTCTGAAGGACAGGGTAACACATTAAATAGTATACAAATATCTACTGTACTGTATACTCTATGGGCCCTATTTTAACGATCTGAAACGCAAGTATCAAACGCGAAATGCAAGTTACATTGTGGGAGGGTCCCGGGCGCCTTTGCTATTTTACCGGCGGGATAAATAATTATTACGCCTGACGCAAATCTAAAATGGGTGGGTTTAAGTTAGGTTCATTAGTCATAGGTGTGGTTTGGGCGTAACGTGCAATAAACCAATCAGAGCGTCATCTCACATTCCTTTTAAGAGCAGGCGCGCTTGTTCCATGGCGGATTGCTATTATAACGGCAGATTGCTATTGATTTTTGTTTTTACAAAATGTAAATAAAGAAATGTCACAAGACATAGCCTACTTTCCGATGTTTTGGACTCACTCTCACTGAATCACGAGGTTATGAATGCATGGTAATATTTTTGCAATGTAGTCTAACATTAGACCGAGATTACACTGTCAAATAAGCTTTTCTCTCCGGTTCTGTATTTCTGGGCATTTAAGTTAACGGCACATGCATTTCAACATCACGTCTCCTGATGTCCTCTAATATTTCCTAATTAATGTCATAAACACATCCATGATTCATGGAAATGTTACGTAAAACACAACAAGCCACAAAGAATGCTGCAACTTGAGTAGTGTACCGGTTCTATCCAAACACCTGACGTGCATTTTCAGTGTGCCAAATGTTCGCTCTGGGCTACACTGCTTGCTTGTGTGTGTTTTCGATGTCATCGTTAACCATGTCTTTAACGGATAGCCGTTGTCCCCTTCATAGCCACCCATCCAAGGGGGGATTCCTCATGGCAAAGTTGCCATAAATGAGTCATGAAATTAGTAATTCACAAAGACCTGGGTGATTTGACTATTAGCATTGCAAATTACTTGTGTAGGCTACTTGTGATTGAATGGGTTCCCTTGAGGTTGATGTATATCAGTCCAAAATAATTCATTCTGAATAATTTGAGTAAATGTGAACACTAGATGTATACCTATTTTTTCACATTTTCAGACACCAAAATGCCTTCCCTCGTGTGGTAATATATTTCCTTCTATATGTATTGTAATAATAAAGAACTGCTGCATTTGTGTAGATGAGAGGAGCAAAGTGTATGCACGTTGTGCACACGCTACATTATGGTTGAGCATGCGCCCTTAAAATAGCATATAAATAACACGCCACTGACTTTTAACCAGGTTTTTCCTGGTGGGTGTCGGAATTGTTTTCGGGAACTGCAAGATAGCATCAGGGAACATTTTCGCCGGAACACGCCTCTTCTTTTCGCTGAACCGCCCAATTAACGCAAGTTCATGCCGTGTTCCATTTGTACTCGGAGGTCGGAAATTCTGAGTTCCTAGTCGGAATTTTACTGGAACACCCGCCCAAGTAGGAAATTCCTAGTCTCAAAGTCGGAAATATTTCACTACCCCTAAGTTCATTTTCCAAGATGGCAGCACCCTGAATCAACAGTAACTGAAAGTTGTTGTAACTGTTAATTTTTAGCATTTGTTTTATTTGTTTTTCACGAAAATTGCCGTACACACAGTACTGTCCAACTATTGTGTCTGAACATGTTGCTACGGCTTTAGAAGGCGTGAAAACACACCGAAATGCATTTTATCAACTGGTTTTGCTAAAAATGTCTGACATGGCTAGTTGTATGCTACTTGTATGGCTGACTTGTTTTCCCACTTCGGTAACTGGAATGCGATCAACTTGTTTTACTCGGGTGTGACGTCACTCCCAGTTCCGACCTCCCACTTCCGAGCCAAATGGAACGCAGCATCATTCCCTAATTTACCGACGTTTGTCTGTAGAGGGAAAAGTCCCATATGCGTTGGGTGCAAGATAGGAATGATACATGCGTTTGTGTAAAAAGTCAATTGCGCCGGGTGTAAGATAGGGCCCTATGTGTTTATTTATACATCATGCTTGTCAACTTTCTTTTAAATATTAAATATTTCACATGATTTGTTTTATTTATATAAAAAGCATTTAAGAATATAAGAATAAAGAATACTATGTTATTTCTTGAAATCCATGTCTATTTTACCTCTGAATTTCTTTTTTCCTTCAGGTGGTAGATGAAAGATGAGTTCAATGGTAAAGTCAGTCTGTCCAGAACTGAAGCCTGTCATGGCAGTGAGCTTTCACCATACAAGCTTCCATTTCATCTGTCATGAGGGATTTATGGCTCATTTACGATCAAATCATAAAACCTTTTATGGTCAACCCTGTTTCTTTCCTTAGCATATAATAGGCACTTACAATAGTCATTTTTACTGAACCTCTTGAGATGGGAAATCACATTTTTTATTAAAGGAGAATTTCTCTTTCTTCAGTGATGTTAGATAGCCCGTGAAGGAAGTCTACAGGCCTGGATGAATTTTCATTCAGGGTTTTTAAACGCAGAGGTGCTACATTGCTGGGTTTTCTGGGAATGCTTGCGAAACAGCTTCGACTGACCAGAACCCGGATAATGGACACAAAGTCAATGGATGAAGGGAAAAATGTAAGAAATATAAATGCAACACTAACATTACAGTCAATCTGTTATTTATTTGACATTTTAGTCAGTTAGCAGGTACCAGCATCTTTCTCAGTGACGTATTAATCACCAACGTCTGTGACAGAAGGATCTTACATTAAAGGGCTTTGGGACCAAGATCGATTTTTGCCTGAGGTGAAAAAATGGCTGAGGGAGACATTTAGCGTCACATTGAAAAAAGCTGAATAACACAAGTCTCCTAAAAATCCCCTGTCGGAGTGAAGGAACACAGCATAGATGTACAATATAAAGAATATACAACTATAGGTGATGGCATTGTTGTAGCAGGTAAAGAGCTTGTATGCAGCAGATTGATTATGTTTAGGAAAATGATACAGAATAGCATTAGCTTTATTGCTCACAAAATATCTGTGACACAACTTTCAGATTCAGTCTTCAATTTTAGCCACCTGGTGTAAAAGTGGCACTATTGGGCAAAAAAAAGATTCAGTTGAAAATGTTCTACGTTATCATATATTTGTGCTCTGTGTGATTATTTGTGCTCCATGTCATCAAATCCACATGATTTAAACTTGGAACGGCAAGTTAAGACAATGATTCCTAGAGTTTATGCACATATAAACGGCATATTACACATCCAAAACGGGAGGTTTAAAAAAAGTTGTTGATTTGAAAAGTCACAGGCTGCATCTTTAAAAGTTATAATTTTTTTTATTCTTCGAAGTCCCTTTTAGACACGTGCCGAAGGTTTAAAGAGTGCTCTTGAGCAAGGAGAGAGGGAGATGGCGAGAGAGGAAATGGGGGAGACAAAGAGATAGATAAAGGCGCCAAGCTGTCAAACAGTGCTCTTCACACACAGTGGGTGGGTGTCAGAAGACTGATCTGGAGTCAGTTCCCAGGGTAAATCATTTGAAGGGCCCCTTAGCCGAGGACAGCCATCTCTCTCCACAGGCCTGGGTGATTTGTGCTGCACATTACCAGGCAGAGAGGAAGCCACAACATATAGCCCCTCCTTCTTCTTCTTCTTCTTCTCTGTCTTTTCTCTCATCTCTCTCCTCTCCCTTGTCTTTCTGTCAGGCGGTATCCTCTAGGTGTGAAGGATGGCTCTGTGTTGCTGATTCATCAGTCTCACGGAGGAGGTTCAAAGCTGTTGTGGCAATGCAACACCTCCATTTGCTTTGCTTTCTTTTGATCAGTGGACTTTCATTTATGAACTATTGAAGGTTTTAATGAGGGGTTGAGCTGTTCTATATGTCATTTTACATTTAGCCAGACTTTTCAAAAGCTGACTTGTATGACCAAATTCTAAATGTGATACAAGAACAGTATTTCATAGCTTGTTTAAGTTCACCTTTAAAGTATTTAATCAGGGAGTCATATTAAATCCCTAAACAGAAAAGCCTTTTTGTATACTGCTCAAAACAATTAAGGGAACATTCAATCATTACAGTCAACCGAGTCAATTAAACTTCAGGGATATCAATCTGTCCAGTTAGAAAGCATAAACAATTGTGAATCAGTGTCACCTGTTTTGGTGCAAACAAAAGTGACAACAGGTGCACTGGAGAGGCAACAGCAAGAATACCCCAAAAAGGGAATGGTTTTGCAGGTGGTGGCCACAGACAATTACTCTCTCCTTATCCTTCCTGACATATTCCTCTTCAGTTTTGCCTTTTTTGCTAATGTCCTGGTCACTATTGGTAGTATGTGGCGGTACCTGCAGCCCATTCAGGTTGCACAGGAAGTCCAGGATTACACATCCAGACGTACTGTCGCATGAAAGTTTGCTTTATTTAGCACTGTATATTCCTGAATTGAGATATATATATATATATACACAGATCAGCCATAACATTATGACAACCTACCTAATATTGTGTAGGTAATGGCTAGACAATCGGTTCAGAGCATCTCTAAAACCAACCGGTCTGCAGTGGTAGGTAGTACCTATCAAAAGTTGTACAAGGTGGAAAAAGTAGTGAACCGACGACAGGGTCATGGGTGGCTAGACTCATTGATGCATGTGGGGAGTGAAAGCTGGCCTGTGATGTCCGATCCGACAGACAAACTACTGTAGCTCAAATTGCTGAAAAAGTGACTGCTGGTTCTGATAGAAAGGTGTCAGAACACAGTGCATCGCTGTTTGTTGAGTTTGGGGCTGATGTTTTGGAGGCAAAAGGTTGACGTAAAAAAAATATATATATTATAAATTTTTTATATATATATAAAATTGTTAGCTTTACACTAAACGTGTGAATGATACCGACAGTGTAACATACAATGTCACATACATTTGGCTTTAAACTGTGAGTTCAGTAAGAAAAGCTCATACCTGTAGCCCCTCAGTCCACATCTCATTTAATACATCACCACAGCTACTTGGCCTTTCCTTTCAGTTTTCTTTGCCCCTCTCTCTCTCTCTCTCTCTCTCTCTCTCTCTCTCTCTC